>JBBPTT010000059.1:0-64364 GCA_038094175.1 Boletellus aff. lepidospora
TTTCGGACGCGCAAAGGAAGAGGGGATGAAGGAGGGAGAGAGATGGCACGCGACTTGCCTTGACGTGTCCGATGACGATGATCCCGTTCGACTGCACCACGAAGAGCACGATGGAATGAAAGATCGTGACCACGGTGATCAACAGCGACGCAGAGTAGACCGGAAACAACATGATCCGCTGTCGTCGCGTGATCCGTTGCCGTCGAAAAAACCAAACGGGCAACCCGACAAGGGCTGCGTCGGCCACCACGTTTGCTAGAGCAAAAAAAAAAAAAAAAAAGGGAAAAGAAGTGGGGATTGAGACATGACGACATGTGCGCACAAACGGACAGCGAGGAACGGACTCAGGATTTGGGAGAGGGCTTCAGGGGCGTGCATCACGCAGGTATTCAGGCAGTTCAGTGTTTTCTGAACCATCAGCGCGGCCCACATGACGAAAAAGGAACCGCCAACGAGGTATGCGATGCGGCGGAGTGGTCGACCAGGGTTTGCGACGCGGACGATGGAGGACAGGATGCTCATGCGACAGGACCTGGGGGAAATCTCGGTCAGCGATCGCCTTGTCTCTCTTGCCGAATAGTAAACGGCCGTGATACAGGATAGGGAAAGAGACCATACCAGAGCACGGTCGTAAACCCGAGCTGCGTAATCCAATTGGTGATCCTGTCGACGGGCGGCACGGTCCCCTGGGCTAATGATTTCAATTGTGTACGACGGACCCCCACGCGCGAAAATAAAAGATCAAAACCAGACATGTGGGACGTCGACAGGGGGGGTTCATTTGTCAGACCGAAAATCACAGTCACGGTGCCTTACCTGGTGCCGCCTCGAGCGAGGCAGATACGAGACACGGCACATCGACTGTGAGTGCGAATGCGGCCCAGCCATCTTCCCACCAAAAGTGAGCCGTGTACCAGCGGTACATGAGCCTGAACACGGTGCATGCGATCGCTACGCCGTGGAACGCGCATGCAACGACTGGAAAGCCATTAGCAACCACGGTCGACGCCTCGAGCGCTACCTGCATGACGCAGGGCCAGACTGGAAAGACGACGGACTGACTTTTCAGAGTGGGAGACCAGCATAGCAGGCCGCCGAGGCCCGATGGCATGGGCAAGGGAGGAGGGAGAGTTGGTGGGTGTCCGAAGCGAAATAAATTCCCCTCGAGGAACGCCGCCATTGTTTTAATGAGTATCGTCTTCCCAGATTCCACTGACCCGGGAATGAACTTTCCCTAGGCCGCCGGTAATGACCTAGGCAATAATTACATACCATGTGAAACCGCGAATGCATCAGGCCTGGTTGTACCACCGCCAGGGCGGTGAAGTGTGCCGGGTCGAACGATTTGGGTCACTGCGACTGACCAACATGCTTGCGCGTCGGCAATCTCAACGTCTCGCACTTTCGTCGAGTGCAGCCTAGCAGCGTCAATTTACCAAAGGCCCCCACACGCTGGGACATGCAGCAAAGCCAAGTAGCACGGAATATAATGATACACAATGGGGTGACGCAGTGCTGATGGGCCATGTTGAACGCCCGAAAACGATAATCCGCTCTGTGATCGTTGAATCTTTGTCCCCACCCTCGGGTGACGGCTCCCGCCCGGTTGTTTCATGTACACGACCCGAACCCTCCTCTAACGGCCCTCCTTCAAGCCTGCAGGTGGCTTGAGGGTGGACACGTCGGTACCGGGCAACGGCCACTTGGTTGCGAACGACACGACTTGCTCATGAAGATCGGCGACCGCCTTGGCCCCCGGTCCGTCCCCAGTGGTAGCCACCCGGACAAAGTCCTTGAGTAGCTTCGAGCGAGCTTCCTTTTGGAGGGCGAGTGCGAGCTGAACCACGCGGTGCAAGAAATCTGCAACGACCTTTACGTCTTCTTCCAACAGGTCACGCGACGTTATAGCGGCGGTGCCGAGACGAATGCCGCCAGGGGTTTGCGCAGAGGTGTCCCCGGAAACGGCGTTTTCTTTATAAGCAGGATGAGACCGACAAGTGAAACTGAACAACAAACGTACTGTTGATGGTGATGCCGACGAGGTCACAAATTTTCTCGACCTTGCTACCAGTCAGCCCAATAGGCCGGAGGTCCCAGAGGATGAGGTGGTTGTCGGTACCGTCGGTTTGTAGCTTGTAACCGTAAGCTTTGAGACTGTCCGCTAGCGTCCTTGCGTTGGCGATGACCTGGCGCGCATACTGCTTCCACTCGGGCTGAGAGACCTGGAGAAGCGCCGTCGCGACGGAAGCGATTGCCTAAGCGGAAAGGAACATTAAGACAAGGTACCCAGGGGTGGGAAAGACAGACAAACGTGATTGTGAGGGCCGCCTTGACAGGCAGGGAACACAGCCTCGTTGACGCGCTTCTCGAGGTCTTGGTAGTTTTGGCCGTCTCTCCTGAAGAAGATTAGACCCGCGCGTGGGCCACGGAGGGTCTTGTGACTGGATCCGGTCAGTCCCTGGGGGCTGAACGAGAGACTGAAACAGGAGATGCTCACGTGGTGGTGGTGACGACATCACAATAGTTGAAAGGGCTGGTCAACTCCTGCGCTGCGATCAAACCGCTCGTATGGGCAATGTCAGCCATGAGATAAGCACCCTCCTTGTCGCAAATGGTCCTGAGCGCTGCGTAATCCCAGTCCCGAGGGTAGGCGGAAGCACCACAGATGATCAAACGGGGCTTGAAGATCTTGGCCTGTTTGTCCAGGGCTACGTAGTCGATGAGCTGCGTCGCGGGGTCCAGGCCATAAGGGAAAGACTGGAAGTAGATCGACGACGCGGTCATTTTCTTCTTCGCGGTCTGCAAGGACAGGTGAGCCGGAATGGCAAGAACGGGCAACGTTCCGTCAACACACGTAGTAACCGTGGGTGAGGTGTCCGCCATCAGGCAGACCGAGACCCATGAGCCGGTCCTGGGGCTGGATCAATGCGGTCAGGGCTGCAAAGCTGAGGATTGGTCAGTCGGCGTTCGGCCAAACGACGAGAGATGGGACACACTTGGCGGTCTAGATCGGGCGGTGTTTTTTTTTTTTCGTGATCAGTTCCGGAGCGAGTCGCATCAGACGGGGCAAAGACGGACGTACGCTGCCAGAATACGGCTGGACGTTGACGCCCCATTTTTCGGGATCGAGGTGGAACGCCTGCAATGCCCGCTTGCGACAGAGGAGTTCGAGCTCGTCGATCCACTCGTTACCACCATAGTACCGTGCCCCGGGAAGACCCTCGGAATACTTGTTGGTCAAGATGGAGCCGTTGGCCTCGATGGCGGCACGACTGGTCAGGTTCTGTCGGACGGCGTTCAGAGAGGAGCGGATCAAAAGGTGACTGGAGGCGGACCTCTGAGGCGATGAGTTCCAGACCAGAAAACTGGCGCCAGGTCTCCTTGTCGATGATGTTCTGGACCTCGGGGTCGATCTTGGACAGAGGCTGGTACAAGACCCTGTTCTGCAGCGGGGCGTGAGGGAGCGGGAACAAAGAAACGGACGAGGCGGGGGCGTACAAAGGCGGGCGTGTTCGGGGCAGCCATGCCAGCGAGCGCTCGTCTGCAGACAAAAGGCCGAGCAAGGAAACGCGCGCGGGGCAACATTCAAATATCAAAATCAGAAAATAAGTAAAAAAGCAAAATAAGAAATCGCAACGTCGAGCAAAATAAATTTTCGGGCAAGCGCCGGTTCGACCCGCTTAGCACAGCCACACCCTCACTCGTCGCGCCCCCTCCTCTGCCAAAACCGCCGCCGGTTGCGCTTGGCTGCCATCCGTCGCATCACCTCCTCCTCGATCTCCTCCTCGCTCTCCACGACCCCCATCGTGTACCACACCACCGTCAACATGCCGACGACGGCCGTGAGGACGCATCTACGTCTCATCAGTCGGACCCTTTACCCGATAACGAGCTCACGCTCACCCAGTCATGGCCAAGATACCCTTGGGCAGCCAACCCAGCTTCTGTGGCCACGGCCCCAAGGGCAGCCCCGACAAGTCTGTCGCAGACGCATGACCAGCAGCGTTGCCAGAGTCAGGGATGCCCTGCACCAAACACTGCTCGTACAGGGACTGCGGGACGACGCCCACGGCTCGCCCCTGCACCTGGTCCGGTGCTTCGATGAACTGGACTGCCAGACCCGCTTCCAGATGCCATTCAATGTGACCTAGCCAAGCGTGGGCGTCATCTCAGTCGCAGAACGCAGCCGGCGAGACGCACAGTGGAAGAGCCAGGCGCCAGGATTGTCCGCAACGACCCGAAGCGTTGCGGACGAACCACCCGGGATGGTGATCGTGTCTCGGCGCATCGGATTGGCTTGCCCCTCGATCAGCGGAGGATTCAACCCAGGGTCCGTCGAATCGTACTGCTCAGCGCGATGGACAATCTGAAATCGGTGACCATGCAGGTGGCTGAGAAAAAAAAAGGGGGAGATCAGCGACGACATTGCGCAACGGACGCGAAAAGAAACCGTCGCACAATGGATGCGATCCCGTGTCTGAGTTGTTGACGACAATGTCGACGACGTCGAGGTGGTTGAGCAGGATGCTGTACGGTCCGTATGCCTCTTGGACTGTCGCATTCTCGCCAAGCGTGAGCGCGGACATGATGGCGGGCACGATCGGAGAGTCGTAGGTGTAACCGTTGAGCGTCGCACGGTTCGTGCCGTCATTCATCGTTTGGAAGACGATCTCCAACTCGACGGTGCGCGATGCCACAGGTTGTGGGATCGGGTCGACAGGGACGAGTGCGGTATCGTTGGTCATGGCGTAGCTTTGCACGGGTCCTAGGTCAGTGACGCTTGCGCCCGAAGTGTATGATATGGAAGCGGTGACGTCTGATCGGCCACGTCTCAGACGATGAATGGGAACAAGCAGAGGGCACGCACTCGTCTGCAGAGTCGGAGGAACGACGTCAAACATGGTGGTGTCCATGTTGGCATGGATCATCCAATTGGAGGACGAGTCGTTCCTGGCCTGGACGAGTATGGAGTAACGCTGGGCGACGGAGATGCTGAGCATGTCTGTCGGATATTCTTGCACGTCCGTCTACGTGCGCTCTGGTCAGTTTGCAAGGCCAACGACGATGAGAGACGCACCCCGTCGGCTTCGATGATGCGCATCTGATGGCCGTCGATCCAAAAATAGAATGCGACAAAGGCAGACATGTTGATGATTCTGAGACGGTAGGTGCGTCCTGGAACGAACGGCAATGTCGCGTTCTCGTTGAAACCTACTGCAGACGTGACAGGTGCTGGAGAAGTGCCTTGGATGGGAGGCAGATACGACGAATCTTGGGCAAAGTAGATCAGTCCAGCGTCTGGAGAGCAGGGTGCGTAAGAGGCAGACGGGCAGGCAGAGGCGAGCATGATTACCGGGTATGGGTTCAGCGCCGGCGGGGTTGGTGATGCTGATGTAGCTCTCCAGTAACTCGGCGTGTTCTTGGTGATACCAATCGCCGAGGAGGACGGTGAATTCCTCGTCGTACGAATATGTCTCGTTGGACGGGTGCAAGAGGAGGGGCGTGCGAAGGCCGTCGACATATTGGCCCTGTGAGCGAGTGAGTGCGGTGAAGAGATGACCGGGAGATGCGCGCACGTATGAGTGGGCGTGGGCCCAAAAGGTGCCGTGCTGGCCAGAGGAGTTGATTGGGACGAGATAGTCAAAGGTCTGGCCTGGGGGGATGCCACTGCAGACGCGGTGAGTGGGGACGAGGGAGAGGAGCAGACGGGGAGTACCACTGGGAGACGAGCATGGCGCCGTCCATCCAGCTGGTGGAATTGAAGAACATGCCATGGTGGTGGAGGGTCGTCGGGGCGTCGAGGGAGTTGGTGACATGGAGGAGGAGCGAGTCGGACGTGTTGACGGCGAGCGGCGGCGGTCTGTGGGAGAGGGTCAGGTCGTGTGCGCCGAGGGGGGGTGCGGGGGTGCGCACGGCCAGGTGTTGTTGACGCCGATGACGCGACGCGCGACGAGGCCGTCCGGGTTCGCGTCCTGGACGTAGGTGACGTTCCACCAGCGCTCCTGCACGCCGGCGAGGGCGGTCGTGGCGAGGACGAGGGGGAGGAGGAGGACGGGGACGGCGGGAAGGAGGAGCATGTGCGCGCGTGTGCTTGAAAAGTCAGGTGAGTGCGTTATCTGATAAATAAATACGTCGCTCAACTGTGTGCCTTGATTTGCTAAGATTCCCGAATTGGCAAAATTTTTATCAGATAAAAGCGTGTTCCAGTGCTTTCGGGTCGCAGGTGAGCCATGACCAACCTCTTCTCCGTCGCCATCTACCTCGTCGTCTTTCGCGAGTCCCTCGAGGCCGCCCTCGTCGTCTCCGTCCTCCTCAGCCTCGTCGACCAGATCTTCCACGCCGCCCCGACCACCCATGCCGACCCGCCCTCGCCGCGCATCCTCAGAAAACTCAGGCTGCAGGTCTGGCTCTTTCCCTTTCGCATGCACGTTCTTTTTTCGACGTGTCCCAGGTCTTTTTTGGTGCACTCCTCGGCTTCATCATCGCAGTCTCTATCGGTGCCGCGTTCATTGCCATCTGGTTCACACAGGCCAAGGACCTGTGGTCGTCCGCAGAACAGCTCTGGGAAGGTACATCCCTTGACACCCCTGCCGTAAAAAAACTGCCCTGACACGTTTCCAGGCATATTCGAGCTGATCGCATCCCTCATGATTTTCGCCATGGGCGTCACCATGCTCAAGATGGACAACGCCCGGACAAAGTGGCGCATCAAGCTCTACAGCGCATTCAACGACCAACACAGTAAGCTTGCTCGTTTCGATGCCTGTTCCCTCGCCCATCGTCCACAGACAACATCCGTGGTGCGAAGACCAGCAAATGGGTCCTCCTCATCCTCCCCATGATCACCGTCCTTCGCGAGGGCAAGTCTTCTTCCTGGCTGTCCCTCCTTGCCTGACACTCCCTCCAGGTCTAGAGGCAGTCGTCTTCGTCGGCGGCGTATCGCTCGCGGAACCTGCTACATCCATCCCCATTGCCGCCATCGTCGGCATCATCAGCGGCATCGTGTGCGGCGCTCTCATATACCAATTCGCCAGTCGGACGAGCAAGTATATCTCCCCTCTCCCATCCCTGCACTCACCATGCCCCCGCAGCATTTAAAATTTTCCTCGTCGGCATGACCAATCTCCTCTTGCTCATCGGCGCCGGCCTCTTCTCCAAGGCCATCTGGGCATTCCAAGAAAACGGGTTCTTGAAGCTCGTCGGTGCCCACTCAGACGACACCATCGGGACTGGCGCCGGGTCCTACGACGTCCGAGGCAACGTTTGGCACCTCGACTGTTGCGACGCTTCCTCGGGTGGCTGGTCCATCTTCAACGCCATCCTTGGCTGGCAAAACAGCGCGACACGTAAGTGCTTGGGCTTTTTTTTTTTTCTTTTTTCACCTCGCTGATCGACCCCCGTTCCAGTGGGCAGCGTGCTCTCGTACGTGTTTTACTGGCTCGCCGCCATCGTCACCCTCGTGTATGTCAAGTTCAAAGAGGTAACACAGCTACACTTTTTTTTTTTCTTGCTACGTGGCTGAAACGTTGCCTTTTTTTTTTTCTACCAGGGACGCACAACAATTTTTGGATGGGAGTCGGCAAACGGCAAACGAAAGCGCGAACGGCGGGAAGCTCGGGCGTTTGCCCAAGAAAGCGTGACAGACAAGGATCCGCAGCCCGGGATCGTCGTCCCTGGCTCACTCAAAGCATAAGTGCGAGGCTGTGGCCCATTTTTCGACACGGTGTGCCCCATGTACTGTAGCCGTTCCTGGAGACGCTCGACGAATATGAGTATACAAGTGTGTGATTTCAAAAACAAGATACAGCGAGCATAGATAGCGATACAAGAACTCGTCGAGAGGATCATGATACGGGGGCGCCTGTATGGGAATCACAAAGGGAGCAACGCAGACGGGGATCATGGATTCATCAGCGGTCCTTATCCGCGTCGATCACACGCATGCACATATTGCACCACCTGCCTGTTCTATCTAGGCCGACAAGTCGAGCTTGAAGAGGCAATACAACAATGTCGCGTTCCGACACACGGGGCATTCCGACTTTGCGATGACAACCTCCGTGATACACCTACAACCATGCACCCAGAGAGGAAACGGTCAACGTTCAACGCCCGCGTTCCGTTGACATTCACAGGCGCAGGAACATACCGTTTACAAAACACATGTCCACACATGGTCGCCGTCATGTCCTCGCACGGATCCCGCAGACAGATGCGGCAGTGCAGGCGGTGCTGCGTCACGCTGTCTGTCGGCTTGCTCACGTTTGCCCGCGCACGCTCCGCCAGAGACTCGAGCAACGACGACGACGCCGGGGAGAGCCGCAAGGGCACACGGGCCGACGACAGCGACGACGGCGAACTCGCACGGGCGCTAGTGGCCACCAGGATCGCACGGTTCTCCAGGACGTAGTCGGGTATCCCGTCGGCCGAGACAAACACGATCGAATGGCTCGCGTCGGAGAAGGACTCCGAGGAGACCGAAGACGCGAGCGAAGAGGGACCGGTGTCGTTATGTGGAGCACTGTCAGTGACCTGAGACGCATGCAACTGCAACCGACTGGCATCGCTCCCATGCTCAGACGGTGTTGGGGAAGGTGGTGTGCATTGGCGCACGCCAGCGTCTTCCCCCCCAATGATGCCCGTGTTTTCGAGTGCCTTGTTCGCATGTTCGACCGGAGACAGCGTGAGTGGTTGAGGTAGCGGGGGAGGGGTAGACTCCATATCACGGGACCCGTCACCAGATCCACCAGGCGGACCAGTAGTTCCCACAACAGATGGTGGTGGTGGATAATCAGGTCCCTGTGGCACACCGTCCTCACGGTTCTCTCCGGAAGGGTGCTCGTCTGTTAAAGGAGACTCAGTACCAGGACCTGCCTGGTGTACAAAATGCGTCAGCACGACGTAAGTTACCATCAACAGGCACATGAAACTAACCTCTCCGTCATCATCCTTTATCTCCGCGTTCGTGGCATGCACACGCTTGACGTGCTGTGTGGGAACGGGGGTCGGAAACATGTTTACCCCAATAGCCTGGCAACCTCACTGACCTCGTCCATATCAGTCGAATCCCTTGTCCCTAGACCGCAAAGCGCACACGATGGATGTGTAAGCGAATCTGTGTAATGTGACCCGATGTGTTTCTTTTCGATCACGATACCATCGCAATCCCAGCAGACCACGACCGGGTGGTCCGATTCCACATGCTGACCATGAGATTCGGCATCAGTGAACTGGCAGTACTCGTTGCAGGGACTTCACAAGCGTGGTGAACACTCACGGTACCAAGGGCAAGATCATCGATAAATGACTTGCCACACTTGTCACACGTCGGATGACCGAGCAGGTGATCCTGCATCATCTCTTCCGAGCAGCACCGAGTCATGCAGAGCTGGCAGGTAAACTCGAGGCCATCCAGGTGTTTCTGAAGTGATACCCCGTCATCGAATTGGCTGTAGCATACCGGGCAATGGGTTCTGAACATGGTTGTGCGAGAAACACAGACATGATCCCGCAAAGCTTCTGCAGTGTCAAAAAACATGAAGCAAGGCGTACACTGGAAAACAGTGTCGTGACGACTCGTAGAGCTATCCCGGTTATGGTCATCAACGGAGACAAGATTGCCCGCATCGCCTGGTATAGGCCCGTCCATGTCTGGCGGCGGGGAAGAAGCTTGTTGGCACGTCGAGGGAGTACCATCCTCAGCGATGGTAGCAACCTCACCAGCTGTGTCTGTAGACAATATTCCACTTGTCGAGTGGAACACTTCTCCCGCGTCCAATGTCGAATCTGATGAGCAGAACGGAGAAGTAACTGGCTCTGACCCTTTATCTGCATTTGGGGTCACTGTGGGTGCTGTGGGCGACTCCTCAACAGTGTCTGTAGGTGTTAGGGTGTCCGATGGCAGTTCCCCAAGCTGCGGAGACGGACGATCAGATGATGCCAATGCAGGACGTTGGATATCGTTGGCAAGGCTGTGACCACAGGACCGCTCGTGTTCGTTCTTGGCATCTTGGGTGGAGAACTTTGACGGACAATGGCTACACTGGAGGTGTGGCACGGTTTCCTCGTGCTGCTGGGGAGCTCCCACCCGTTTGATGGCCGTGATGTGAGCTGCCTGTTGGTGCTGGAAGAGAGCCTCTTCTGTGGTGTACAAGCGGTGACATCGGCGACATGCAAATCCTTTTCGGTGGGATTCATATTCATGCCACTGGCGAGTGCTCTCAGAGCTGAATTTGCGTTCGCAAAACTCGCACTTGAAGATAAGATGCACCGCCTCGTGCGCGTCGCGGCCCTGTTCTGTGGTGAATTTCAGGTCACAGTAGCGACACTTGATTCGATGTTTGGTTTCCTCGTGATATTCCCTAGCCCCCTCAGACTTGAACTCCTGATAACAGTAGTGACACTCGAACATGGCATGCTTTGCCTTTTCGTGGGACAGACGACCCTCGTCCGTGGCGAACTCCCGATCACAGTACTCGCACTCGAAGGTGGATGGATGCTTCGCCTTTTCGTGGGCCAGACGACCCTCGTCCGTGGCGAACTCCCGATCACAGTACTCGCACTCGAACATGGAATGCTTTGCCTTTTCGTGTGCCAGGCGACCGCTGTTCGTGGTGAACCCCCGGTCACAGTACTCGCACTCGAACTTCGTAGCATGCTTGCCAGACTCTCGGTGCTGTGAAACGAGCCTTTGCGTAAACATCGCAGAGATCCTCGAAAGTGTGTGCTCACCATTCGGACGGCATTGGCGTCCTTGAAGGCGCGACCGGGACACAGAGGGCAGTTGGGCATCGTTATCGTCGTCGTCGAGCTGGTCGCAAGCACAAGACAAGTTCGCACGGTTCAACGCGTGCGCATACGATACACTCAAACGACCGTCTTTCGGTGGTGCACGCTCGGCGACATCTCCAGACACACTGTCCCCCCTTCAAATCCCTCTCCACTCGACGCCGTGTCGCCACCGTCTGGGGAGAACGCGATCGCCGACGTCGGTGGCCTCACATTCCCGTCCGTCCTCTCCACCACACGCAGGATCAGCATCTGCGGTGATACGCACTAGTACGGACTGGTCTGATCAGCGACCCACAACGCACGTCCTTGGCCACGCACCGCCATCAACGTGTACACGCAGGAGAACACGATCTGCGTCTCGCTCCCCGTCCCATACGATATGATGAACGCGATGCCAGAGAGCGTGTACGGCCACATGGGCTCCACGCAGCCCCCGGCCATGCAGAAATAGCCCTCTTCTCTTGGACGCTCCTTATCTCTCTGCCGATAGCTGATCATGTACGACAACATTACGTTCAGGAAGACCGAGACCGCGCAGTGCACCAGCCCAAGTCTAGCAATCACGTCTCCGAAAGGCACATCGTCTGGCATCGCGGGATCGGCCCTGGCCAGGATCCCAAAGCCTAAATTTGCGCATCGAGTGAAACGCGCACCGAAAAGCATGAGCAAACGCTGCTCACAAAGATTCACCAACCACAGCGCAAAGGGCAGGGCGACGACTCTGAAGCTGTTCCACACCACCCGACAGTGGTACACCTAGATCGAGCGAAAGCAGGTCAGTCGACGTTTGACTTTGTCCCACATCCTTACCCGCCCCCGCCGGGCCGCCTCATCTTACCATGAATCCGTTTGCCATCTGTTGCAGAATGATGACCACCGTCGTCGCAGCACCTATTAAGCCAACGGACATGTGCGCCCTTGCGTACGCGACGGGCCACCCCGGAGAGCAAGCGCAGTGTGCTTCGGCGAGAAGCCACATCGTTTGACCAAGCAGCCCTCCAAAGACCACCCAGATCGTGATCAGGGGGAGCATCACAGTGCTAAAGACTGCATAAAACACGTCGTATCTCAGACGTCCTCTCCTGCGTCCAATCAGGATGCGCATGGTCTTGAGGTAGAGGACGAGTTGGGCGCCTAGGAGCGGACCGATGAGAACCCCCCACACTGTCGCGTCGTCCGCCTGACTCACCATACAGGACGTTTTGGAGATTGATCCCCACGTAAAACGAGTTCTCGAACAACGTAGCATTCGAGACGGTGCATGACATTGATCCGAGGAGAGAACTGGTGGCCCATTTTTCGCGAGTCACTTGCTCTGTGTTACGGACCGCTTCTCGCTGGTGCAAGGTACCCGGGGGATAACGAGAGTAATGTAAGGCGTCATTTATCTCGTTTAGGTCTGCTCGGAGCCAAATTCAATGCGCTGGGAGAGCCCGTTCCGCCAATCACTGCTTGTGAAGACTACGAAACCGTGCACGCCGATCCTGGTGTTCGCGGGTTCGGCGTAGTGAATGTGAGCTTGTTTCATTGTCGAGGACGCACTCTGCACATGGCGATAGCAAGACAAAGGAACATGGCTAATTTGGACTTGGTTGTAGTGCACACGGGCTGCGACTCGCGTGGGGTTCACCCGACGCAGGGTGTGGCGGTGGTGGTATTGCCGCAAGTAAGTGTCAGCGGGTATTACTATTGCTGGTCGTGTTCGGCCGTCGACCAGGCCGGACGTGCATAAATCTCGGTCGGGGAATCTGGGGCCAAAAGACCTGCCGCTCCGCCAGCGAGCATACCCGTACGGAAGCGGAATTGAGCGGGGAGTAAACGCGCGGCGACAGGATTTCATTAATTCATATCGCTTCAGGGGACCAGATGGTCACAGCCAGGACCGCTCGGTCAGCAGTAGCCCTGAGGCTAGCAGGTGCGGAAGAATTGATAACGTTTGAACCATTCAATCGCGTACTACTCCTGTCGTCACCCGGCGGAAGCGGCTAGCGGTAGAGTCGATGATCAAGATCGTCACCATTCGAACTCCACGTCGGGCCTTACGAGTCGCAACAAGACAGTCGTTCTGATCATGCGACAACAAGAACAGGCGAGCACGCATACAATCCATAGGTTAGCTAGCAGCATTAGACATGCAAATACGTCGGAAGCGCCAAGGACGTCATTGCCCACATTGACTCAAGCCGATGTATCAATGCGGAACAGACAATAAAGCAACGTCGGCGCCTCGCAAACGGGACAACATGCGTCCTTCATGACCGCCGTAGAAATGCACCTGTGTCCAGTTCAGAACCCTGATCGAGAAAAAAAAAAGACCCATCCAAGGCCACACGTACTCGTAACAAAACAAGTGACCACATGTAGTCGTCGTCGGTTCTTCGCAGTGATCTTTATAACAGGACCTGCAGTGGTATGACGGTGGGGGCACCCCGTTCGATCGTCTGCGAGGGGGTGCGTGCGTAGCCTGTCCGTTAGTCCACCTTCTCGTTGTGCGCTTGAGCGCCGAAAAACGGGGTAATTTGCTGACACCTGCGTCGGAGATCATGAGGACAACTAACGGGTGGAATGTGGAACGAAAACATACCACCGTTCGTTCTCAAACCGCCCATCCCTGGTCGCGGGAATATGACAGGTGGATCGAGGGACGAATCGCTCGACGTGGAATGCCTATCCCATGCTGACTCCGACATGATGTTATCTTCAAACCGCACTTCGCGGCGGCGGCGTCCTCCTCGCTCACCTACAACAAGTCCCGTGGAAGATAACATGGGTGATGAGTTACCAGGGCTACGAGGACTTGGAGGAGACCCAGGTGCCTGCGCTTGCTGCGTGAGGGATAGATACGCCCGTGCTTCACGAAGATACTCGGGCTCTGGTGTCATGCTGGCTGCGACACTGATGCCAGCTGACTCGGGAGAAATAGAGCTGGGACACCCCGAGTTACTAGGACACAGTGTCAACAAGGCATTCTATGATCGACCAAAGAAATCTGACAACCTTGCGCTTCCAGACAACTGGGTCGAGCTCGGAACCAGCAAGCTCAATTGCGGGACAGTATGATCGGACGTTGTGGTCTGGCTTGCGGAATATGCACCGTTCATCCGACTAGGGTGGGGGTGAGAGGTGGTCCTTCTGAAATCTATGTTGCTCGGCGTCGTCCAGCTCGATGTAGACGACGGGGACGCAGATCCCGGATCAGGTAATTTGACGACCGGAGAGACCAGTGGAGGGGAATGCGTAAACGAACTACTAGAACCGCTATCGGCGTCATCATGTCCCGCCACGGTCGCTGCGGTGTCGTCGATCCCCTGAGACAGTGAATACAACGGGGGCGCTTCGGGCCGTGGGCTGAACGGGCTGTGGAAGCTACCTGATAGGATTATCGGGACGCTGGATATGAGTGGTGTCCCAACCGCCGGAAGTGTCGACAAGGGCGAGTGGTTAAAGTCGGGAGATGCCTTGGGTTCTTGACCAGCGTCCAGGGATAGTGGCTGAACAGTCACATTCCACGGCTGGCCATCAGTTGGGCAACGCTGCTCAACAGAAAGAGTGGAACTCCGCGAATGTGACCTCGATGAACCACCAGATTCAGTTGTCACCCTCTGGGACGTAGGGCTGGAATAACCACTCAGACTCTGAGGCAATGGAATACACGACGCATATGAGAGGCCCGTGTTACCCTCGATGCCCCAAACGGGGCCGAAGGCGTCACTCAACAGGGGAACCGCAAAGTCACTGTGGGGGATCTTGCCTTCGTAATCAGGACGGGCCGTGGAAGTGTCAAGATGGCCCTGATCACCAAAACATGGACTGTGGACCGTGAAAAGGTGCTGGAAAGCGGAAGAGGTTATCTCTACGTTAATCATGTTAAGTTCTGGATCTCACGTATTGGTACGTATCTGCATCAGCAAATCTGATATTGCAGTCTTGGCATTTTGGATGGTTGAAAAAATGCCTGATGTGGTTCTGTAAGATATCTGGTGTATCAAAGTGCCATTGGCACAGATAACAATGGCACTCGGGATGTGCAGAAGCCCCATGCTGTGCGATCGGACGTCAAGGGTGAACTGGGGACGAATCCTGTCACTTACGTCGGAGTAATCGAACCGGTCTCTGAACCCGATACCACATTTCTCACACTTGGGGTGTTTGCGCGAATTCAAATAATGAAGAGCAAGGTCTTCTCGATCAAAAAGTGCATTTTCGCACACGTCGCAAGCGACACGTGGGTGGGCTTCGTCAACATGCTGCGAATTTCTTTAGTGGCCTCACTTTGACCTTGATCGAGTTCGCTACGCACGGCAATATACATGTCGTTGTTCTCGAATCCAAGCTGGCATTTCTCGCAGTGGGGATGGATATCGCTCGGGGAGTTTTTATAGTGCTCGAAGAGTCGATCTTCCTCCGCAAATGCAAGGCCGCAAGAATGGCACGTGTAAGGGGAGCGATGCTGCTCCAGGTGTTCTTCCAATGTCCTCGTGTCCATATAGATACCGTCATGACAGATGGGGCATGAATGAACTGTGACAACGTGGACATCGAGTTCCATTCGAGACGAACAAACTTCGTGGCAGACGTCGCACTGAAGCACAGGACGGTGCTCCACGGCTGTGGGGGCATGTAAACCAGGTTCCGCAGAAATTCTGCGAGAGCTTGGCTCCGGAGATGTAGGATGAATTGAATTTATATGCTAATGTTCTCGAACGTAAACATTGGTTACCCCCCGATTCCAGATAACGAGACTTACTGCACTTAACGCGTCGTGGTCCTCGAAGCCAAGACGGCAAGCGACGCAGACTGGATGGTCATTGTCCGTAGCGGCAAAGTGGAGCTTGCGCTGCTCCTCTGTCTGGTACCGCGTCCCACACTTCTTGCATAGAACACGATGGGAATGCTCGATCATGTGGTCAGACAAGGTCTGTGCGTCTCTCAAAATGCCATCGCGACACACAGTACACGAGTGGACTGTGTTGACGTGCTCTTCTAGCGCGGCAGTTGAGGGGCAGATAAAGTGGCAAATGACACATTCTGTCCTCGCAGGATGCTTCGCGGCCATGTGGGCTTCCAAGCCCACCTGAACTCTGAACGTTTTCTTGCAGATGTCGCAGACAACGGGACCATTGTTAGGCATGTTCGAAGAGCCAGTTTTGTTGATTATAGACTGAGAGCTCGCTGGGCGAACTATGGCTGGGCTGGGGCTTCTGCGGGGAGGGATGACGGCGCCAGAAGCAGGCTCGCTAGTTTTCGGCTTTTGATGCGCTTCTTTGAAATGATTATTCCACTCGACGAGGGAGGAGAACAGATAGCTACACTTTGAACACGAGATCTTCCCGTGAGTGGACCGATGGGTTTCTAGCTGAGCAGGAGAGTCGAAGCTTGCCTGGCACTCGTTGCAGCGATGTATAGCACGTTGCTCTGCCATGTCTGATTTACTGGCAGTCACACTGCCGTTTACGGCAGTCGAAAGGGGAGAGACTCTTTGAGCCTCTGGTGGATGGGCAGGTCCCCCGGAGTTCGCGAGCTGGCGGGGAGACGCCGGACGAGGTGGATAGTGTTGCTTAGCACTCTGATGACTGGACAGTGCACCAGGAGTGGCGAACTTCTTGTTGCAGATGCTACATTGGGTGGCAGTAACGGGTCGACGGGTAGCATGTCCCGTGGAGTTATGAGGCACATCTGGGTGTGCCACGGAAATATGCTGGAGAGCGGACGAACGTTAGACCAGGATAGCCCCTGGCGAACAGAGGGCCCCCTTACATTTACCAAATGGCTCATTGCGACGAACGAAGGCTGGTGTCCAGTAGGGCAAAGCAGGCAAAGGGGCATAAACGGTAAGATCGTAGTGTCTGTGATGGCGTGCTCGCCCCAGGTCCAGTCTTATAAGAGACCGCTGCCCCAAGACACGACTTCGCCGCGTGTTCCGAGATGGCTGCTCACCTCACTTCTTGAGCTGACCCAGATGCGGCTTTGTGTGTCCAGAAGCCATAGCCTGCAGCATGCCTTTCCAGCGCGCACTGCAGAATTTCCTTGACCATAAATCCAACAAGGGGACAGGCTGATGCCCTAGCGTTTCAGGACAGTTTCCTCTTCGTTGGGTCAGGTGGGAATAGCTCGATCCTTAATAGTAACTTGCTAAATGAAAATGGGCGTCTGCCTGGCGGAGCTCTGCAGCGAATTCCCCTGCTACTGGCTGGCATCCTAAGCTCGTCAGTGAAGTCAAGCTGCCAGCGGTTGCGAGGACTATCTCACGAAATCCACCAAACCTTGCTCTCGCCAGGCCTCGTCGTCGTTGCCCCACCAACTCGAAAGTGGTAAAGTAAAAAAAAAAAAAAAAAAAGAAGAGGAAGAAGCTGGCCGCAATCACCATGGCAGTTGGAGCTCCCCCCAAGATAGTAGGGCCCGCCGGGTGGAATTTTCTTAGGACTTCGCGAAAAAAAAAAGAATCTTGAAACTCAGACTCGGAGGTCGAGCAATTTAGTTTTTGTAGGTGGGTCTCGTTCGCTTGCCGCTTGCTGCTCGTCCAACTTGGCCGTCCATCGACCCGATTCAAGTTGTTCACCTCCCGGAGTCAAGCCATGACATGTTGAGTTGCTCCCTGCGCGGAGTGACCCCTGTTGACCCACGAAGTTAGTGAACTGGAGCCAAATTTGAAACCACTCGACCTCGATGGCCTTCGAGTCCCACTAACTGTCTTCGAGGATACGCGAACTGAACAGTTTCCTCGCAGAACCAAGCTTGAGGATATCTGAGATCTTGCAGGCTCGTTCTCGAATCAGTGTCATTAGGAACCCACGACACGCGAGCCTTCACTCCATCACAAGTCTTTCGCGCACCACGTTCTCCTACGGGCCGTTCTTTTGGGTTGCCGCAGGACAAGAAGCCCTTCATGCGAGACGCCACCAACACCGCTTTTTCCCGCAGCCAGAGGCTCAGAACCTAAAGACTGCCGAGGAAACCTTTGACGACAAAGTTGACTTTTCGAAGGTCGAGCTTCGCTTCCCACTCTCGCCGTACTCTCCGTGACCATGCTCAGGCCCCACCTCCCTGAGCTGATTTCCCGACCCGAAATGGCTAGTTTTCCCTTCTGTGGGCAACTTATCTTTGCAAACCCCGTGTTGATGCAGGAACGTGCCTCAAGACGAGCTTTGCATCAAACTGGGTGTGCTAGTGGCGCAGCACGCATACATCAAGTATCTTTGATCGGAGGGGTTTTCACCTCATGCCATCGCTTACCGTGAACTTACCACCCAAACACTCACTTTTGACTGACCTCAGACGTTGCTTCGTTTCGCGTGCTTCCAGAGCATTGGCGGACAGCCTCGACGGTAGTCCGAATTACATCGATATCCTGGCCGATGAAACGCACCCGCACACTTGACTTTTCGCAGACTGGACTGAAGTACTCGATCGGACATTCAACGAGCGCGACGTTGTTGCTTCGGGACCCCTTTCAGACGGTCTCGACGTGGCAGTGTCAACAACCACTGTTCAACACGGGCTGGGGCTGCGTCTTTTTTGTCCGCCCACAAAGAGATATTCTTGTGCACAAGAGTCTACATGCACTGAACGCGTGGGCGTATACTGACACTCGAGTCACCCCTGGGCTACAGCATGAATAGCAGTCGTGTGATCGTCGTGTCCTCGAACGAAGTTAATATAACGGGTGGTGCTACACAGCTTCCACGTCCATATATCAGGTGCTAGTTGAGGCATGGCCATCAATACGACCGGGAATAGTGTTACCTAGTACAAGTGTTACATGCATAAATACAGATACTACTACAGCCGCATGCTCGCGGATGAAGCTGAAGCGTTCGATCGATAAACCGAGGCTGGGAGCACTCAGTCGTGTTCGTGGCGTCAGTCAAGGAGGGCTTGGTAGGCAGCTCGCCACGCTTTGTTCCCGGCTCGCTCGATGACGTCCTGTACGACGTTGCGCATCCAATGAGATTCAGACCAGCCACTCGCTCAGACAGATACTTACGCCATGGCAAGGGATTATACGATCAAAGTTCCAGGAAGCCACCGTGTTCGCGTCGTGTGCCATTGCTCTGCAACGAGTCCAGCCGAACAGCTCACGAGAAGGATACTCATTCAACTCACTCGACGTCAGTGGTGAGATTGTGAATGAGCTTCTGGTGGGCCCATGAGTCCGGCTTTAGCGTTGCCTGAGGAATCCATCTAGAGGACTTCGAGTACTAGCAGTTCAAAGTCGAGCGGTTTCAATGACGACGGGCGGATGAGGATGGGTCAGGACGCTTACTTGTTCCGTCGCGGGTAGATTGAACAGGAGGTCCGCTTGAATAAGGGTCCTCGAGGCGGTATGGAGGAATGCGACATCTTTGTTTCTGAAGCCGGAGAAATAGCTAATGGCGCTGAGTCCGTGCCCAGCAACCCATTTCCCGGCAGACGTACCAGTGCTTGATCTGGAAAACAAGATGAGTTATTCACCCGGGGCGCACGCCAAGTGGACGTACGTCTTCTTCAAAGCCATACTGTGTGTCGGGTGGATCGCGACCCCAAGCTAACACAGGGCAGTGTGAGCTCGTGGATGGCTATACGTACAGCAGATAGCTGGAAGAGTAACAGGCCCTGACCTCCGTCAAACGGAAACGATTTTTCACTCATCCTTTTGATCGTGTCTTCCACTCCAATGACCTTGGCATTAGGATACGCCATTTTGAACTCGAGCAGATAAAGGTGGTGAACGACGTCTGGATTGATGATGTACCTAGACGTGAGACAGTCCGTAAATACACCTAAAGCCTGTTTTCAGGCAAAAAAAGGACGTACTTGACTGGACCGAGCTCGTTGATCTTGGTTTTCGTCTCACGATCCAGAGGCGTCGAGGCGAGTACCCATACGCCTCCGTCTCTTAATCTGACTGCGGTCGATCTGCCGCCAACAGGGAATACGCCGTATCTGGCGAACGGACTGGGGGAAACGATAAACCGGGACGCTCATTCGATCGTTCGGCGTAGAACGAACCGGGAGAATGTCCAAATGTCCTTGACGACCTGTTTCGATGGCACATGGCAGGGTAGAGAACGCTGGGGGTGGGGAAACGTTTACCTCGCGGATGACAGTATCTCCCATGCTTCTCTGGCTGGTTCTCCTTATCGAACAGTCCAGCGAAGGCTTCTTCGAAGGTGGTGGTTGTGGTGAGGCTCAGCAGAAGGCACGCCAGGCTGCGGCTGCAGGGTGGAGGGGAGGACACTGGCAAACACGCGCCAAAACTGACGTCAGACTGACACGAAACACGCCTAGGAAACGTGAAAGGTCGTGGTATATTCTGTCGTGCTGGCCAGCTCTAGTATGACTGCTCGCCCAATGATATTGTACATGCGCGTAATCCAGCGGAAGAAGCAAGAGAGTCCCAATACACTGATTAGTAGTATCACATACTAGTCGAGCCCCTGGCCGTTCGGGGCACTGCGATAAAACGTTGGCGAATCATAAATGAACGCGTCGAGCTCAGAATCGGAACCACTATCGTCCCCAGAATCATCCGAGTAACCATTCGGCTTGCCGATATGAAACACGTCTGCGAACGGCGTCTGAGGGTCGTCAGAGTTGTCCGTCGATCGGGCGATGATGGATGCCACACGTTCCTCCAATTGCTGGCTTGGTACTAAAACGCGAGGTCGCGGCTTCATGTTTTGGAAGAATTCGCTCAACTCGTGGAGGTCCTGGACCAACACGCCAAGGTCTTCATCCAGTCCGTCAGCGAACGACATGATCTGCGAGCGTGCCCCCAGATCGATATACGGGGGACGGAGGGCGCCGATGCACGTCTGCGCGACTGCCATCATGTTATTCCTGCAGGTGGATCGCCGAGATCTGACCCGAGGGATGCACCACCCCGAATCTTCAGGAACGCCAAATATTTCTCCTTCATCTACAGGTGCAGGATCGAGTGAGGTATGCATGCTCATCCGAAGAACGTTACGCGTGTTTTGTCCCCCAGACACCTTTATCTGCTCTTCAAGGACGTCAAGGGCCTGAGCAGCCAGATCGCCCTCGACAAGTCGCAACAACGGCATAAGGTGCTCGGTAGCGAGTGAGTGGTGTGCATTTCGTGGATCGCGTTGCTGGAAGAATGCCTTCAACACTTGCATCGTGTGAACACGCACCCAGGTCTCCTTATTGAGCACTAGACCCAGAAGGAGCGCTGCAATATCCGGCCAGTGTGTGGCCGAATAATATTCACGAAGCCCGGTGATCGACTGCCGAAGGAAGTCATCCTTGGTACGGAAGCGGTTCTTGACAAAGGAGGCCATGATGCGAGAGATGGTGTCCCGGCCGTCTTGGGAAGCAAGGTTGGCAATGGACATGCAAAACTCGTCGAGGGAAACATCACGACTATTTCCAGACATGGAATGCAGACACCACGGAAGGGAGAGGGTGAATAGGTCACAGATACGGCGTTCAGTGGGTTCGATGAGTCGCGAGTCCGAGATTCTAGTCAGCTGCTGTAGGGCCGTGAAAGTGTCAGCCATAGTGGTGGCCGAGCGCAGTCCACTTAGGAGGCACGTTTGTAAACTATACGTGCCATTCCAAGACTCTGGACGCTGAGCAAGAACCGACTCCACAGACTCTGCATTGTCCAAGTCCAACTTGCCGAGTAGGATAGTCAAGAGCTTGATGGATACGGCAAATTCCGACTCGACGGCTGTCATAAGACATGAGACTGTCGCCCAGAAGAGACGCGGAAGGAGCGCAGGGTCGAAATCATCCGACGCCACAGAGACCATGAGAGTAGACACGATCACCTCGCTAAATTGGTGGAGCTCGGTCTCATCGTCACTGATGGTAGAGCACAAGCGGTTGAGTATGTGCCCCAGATCGTCTTGAGAGAGGGGGACCTTCAGCAACCGGAAGACTTGAAGGCACCGTTTGGCGATGCTGCGAATATGACAGTTTTCAATGTAGGACATCAATACAGCAGCTAGGTTCTTCTCCAAGTCCAGGACAGATGGCGCCATGACGGACACCACTTGCTCAACGATGTACTTCATGCGAGGCATGACCACCTCCTCCGTGTCACTTTCTACCCAAAAAAGGGAATCCGCCTTGCTCTCCATGGCCGTGATGATTGATAGCTGGGACGCATAAGAGGGCTGGCCCACTTTGTCAGTGGCCGATGAATACCGAGGTACGCAAGCTCTCATTAGGTGAAATAGCATACGACGCGCAGCTGATCGAAGCATCGAGGCGCGGTGATCGAGATGAGATAGGACGGCGGAAAGAATAACAGGGATTTGTTCGTAGTGCGTCCACGTGCGTTCGAGCGAGATACAGCCGATGTACACCATTGCATACTGAGCAGATCCCAAGAGTTGACGGGGCTGATCGTCGGCGAACAGCACGTCGAGGTCGGACCATAGCTCGAGTTCCTCGGGTGTCGGTTGCTCTAGCCGGTGCTCGAATGTAGGTAGCATCCTTTCTGGCCTGCAAACAGCACATAATTCCTGGAAGATATGCACTCCTGCGGCCGAACGCGATAGACACGCAACAACCTCAGATGCACACTTGACGAATGCATTTGTAGTGACTTTGAGGGATTCGTTGATCAGGAAGGATACAACGGCTGGCCCGGATAATGGGTCTGGCGTCTCAACAAGCCGAGCCCAGACGGCGGCGATTTGCTCGGGCTGAACATTGCTGAATCGCTTGGTAAGAGCAAGCAAGTGATACACGGCTGGGCTCCCATTCGATGTCAAGGCCAGCTTCGACGAGTCAAGCGCGGTGATCTCGAGGTTTGGCATCCAATGTTCCAAGCTTTGTAGCATGAGATGACAAACTCTTTCGTTGCCATGACGGTGAACGCGTAAGAGCAATGGAGCGACCTCCGAGAGAACGTCAAAGGCCTGCTCCGGATGCTCCCCAGCAAGACATTCCCCAACAAGTCGGTGGGCTTGGAGATAGACGCTCGGGGTATCATTAGCCACTAGTGTCTCAAACTCGGTCATGGTGATCACGCCCGCGGATTGTTCATGAACGGCCACAAGAATGCTGAATGCGTGCCGCCGTATCGTGATGTCTCCGTGGCACAGGTTCGCCAGTCCCAAGCAGGCCACTTGTGCAAATGTGAATGAATGATTTGGCCCACTACAAACCACGTCCATGATGGTCTCGAAGAACACGGCACTGGCCAGTGTGGTGCCGGTAGCGTCACAGAACCCTCTACGGATCACGTCTGCCAGTAAACCTGCACCTGGCTCGGGCAAGACGAGAAGAGATCGTAGGGCCTTCCTAAAGAGACAATCAGAGCGTAGGTTAAACATAACTGTGTTGCGCAACGGGCTCACCTAGCACATGTCACCAGTTGAGCTTGCCCGTCCTCGAGTACAGCTTGAATCCGGTCCAGAACCTCGGCTGCCTCAAGTGGTTTAGGAGAATCCGGCGTGGATCGTTCGGTCGGAGAGCTTGATTTGGCAGTGGTGGTCGGACGATAGGCCTTTGGCTACGACATTCAGTTAAGCAAGGTACGCTGATCCGAAGTGGATAGCAACTCACACAAAGAGAACACAAAGCACCAACGGATGCGTGCGATAGCAGCTTGGTTTCATGTTGAAAGCGTTCGCCTGCGTCTGACTCTGCCTCAGGATCTTTGATTGCTGCGGCCGCAGCTCTTTGCATCCGGATAAACTTCGTCGTCGCAGATTCGCTTTGTGGTCCATATTGACACCAATCTTCACACATGCGGTACAGGGAGAGATGAATGCTGAGGGAAGTGGAGCTATCTATCTCCGGAAGTTCCTCCAAACCATCGAAAAGGCGTTCCAGTAGCCCGCAAAAATAGCGGCGTAGCCGCTGCAGAGAGTAGTTGTCGCGGTTCTCCGGAACAAGCAGGAATGCCTGCGTGTTCTTAACAAACTTGAGCGCGTGATATAGAGCGTCTTGCTTGCCCAGCGACTTCAGAGAGTGGATGTGGGGAGCGGTCAGGTAGTAGATGCGACCGACCGCTGAATGTAGGCGAGCTTGTCGACGAGGACGGATAATAGTTGCAAGAGAACCCGGCTTTGTGCGACCTTCGTCGTAAAACTGACGAGATGTGAAGAGATTGAGATCCTCGAGGAGCTGAGGGTAGCCTTCGACGGGAAACGCGCTGATGGACAACACAGCAGCATCTCGGAATGGGGTATAGTCTACGTCCAAAAAAGGCGTCAGGTGCTTAAATAGGTAACGCGTCGTTGACATTCTCTCGCGCTCAAAGGTTGATTCCGAAGGCGCACGAGCGTGCTCGCGACCCACCTGCGTCATCGCGAATCGGTTGTCCGACACCGCCGCAGTGGAGCAGAGAACCCTAGTCCAGAGGTACCACTGATCGACAAGAGTCATGTTCTCTTTGATTAGCTTGTACCCTTCCCGCTCTGTCGAGTGGGAGGCCTGCATGCGACCACTGGAAGATATTCCAGCTAATCGAAGCATCGCTGGATGATATCGTGATGTTGCAGCTTCGACGACAGCCCTACAGTTTGGGATGAGTTTACCACAGCTCGGGATTGAAGCCCGCATGAGCGTCGGGTAGATGAAGCGCCATATTTTGCGGTCTTTCTCTATGTTGCTGTCCGCAATCCGCAGTAAAACGTCTGGCTTCAAAGATCTCTTCCATTGCTGAAGGCGATCTAGCTCGGCACGATCAAGCAATTCTTCGAATCCCTGGAGAAAAGGACAGTCCTTCGTGTCGCTCTCGAACAAGGTCGAAAATAAGAACGAAAAAGAAGTGGGATCATTGGTCAAGGATTCCTCAGGAGTAAGATCCTTGCAAAGGGGAATGAGCGAGCGCACGAGCTTGACACCAGTACAACGGATGGTCATCAATTCATACGAAAGGAGGAAAAGGGCACCGAGTGCAATCTCCTCGGCTTGCTGAAGAACAGCTTGCAGACTGCCTCCAGCCGGGTCCTGTTTCGGCTTCTGGGAGAGTCCGGCAATCCATGCATCTACCACGCCCGTCCAGAGGTTCAATAACCTTGCACTTTCGAGGAGGATTCGGTGGCCGGTTCCCTCCCGTTCGACATTCTTGGGGTCAAATAGGAATGCAGTGAAGCACTTGAGCACGGTTGGCGCATACAGCATGTCTTTCGTGAACCTTCTCAAAGCTGCCCCCGCAACTTCACCCACTCGCGGCTCGACATGCACGACGCCGCGCAACAGCATATCAACAGCGTCGGGAAGAGAGATCGATGAAGTGCGCAAACACCGTGGCCACGACTGATAGCAAGTCTGTAGAATGCTAATGTGTGAAACCAAGTGGTTATGGTACGCGAAAGCTCCCTCAGGATGCCGACGAATGATCAAGCTGTGAGACTCCTCGAACGGTGATGCACTACCAGACCCAGAAGAACGTGCCAGTGACCATTGATCGTCGAAGACGGACATATGACCAACCGCCTTGAAGCTCGTTTGTGCAATGGTAGAGGTTATTGCGCCGAAACGATCGACAAAGTCCAGGACGCCGGGTTTAGAGAGCACTGAAGTCGGAAGGACATCTGAAGACGAAGGATAATCGTCCCACGAGGGTATCGTCGAAAAATCTGCACTGGATGGCCATGTTGGCGTCGGCTCCTCGCGCTCGAGCCCATGTAATGTCAAGAGAGTCGCCTGTACCAAGATCCCAACACGTTCAGGTGCCAGTGTACCGCTCGCACTAGCAGACTCTTGAAGGAGCTCCAAGCAGAAGTCACGGCCGTACTCGAAATAACGACAGATGATGAAATGGATAACACAAATGAACGGTTCAAGATGTTCCTCAGGGGGAAAGATAGATGGCCGTCCTGTAGGAAAGAAATGCTTTAGGATTCCATCTAGTTTTGATGTGCTGGTCGACGCAGGCTCTTGGCAACGGTAAAGATAAGTCCAGATCAAACGGACCATCCCATTCAAAATGGGAATTCGGTATGGTTTGTCCTTTGGAATCAGCATATCAGCACAACAAAGTCGAGCAATCAAAGGAGAGATGGCACCTTCAATTTACTGATCCCGTACTCAAAACATGACATCCAGTGTTTCAGGAAAAACTGATGCGGTGCCACACAGAGGGCTGTAATTGCCAAGGGATATGCAACGTGCCAGTACCGGGGCTTTGACATCATCTCTTTTGCACGGGGGTATATCTTTTCTATTGCTTTCTCCCACTGCGGGTGGTTTACTTCCGCTTGGGCAGCCTGCAAAAGAAGCTATTCAAACGGAATCGGCCAGGGGAGGATGCTCTCACCTTGCCAATGGGATGTAACAACCGTGTGAGCGTCTCGGCGAAAGAGATTTTGAATCGTAGGCCGTGCGCATGCTCAAACGATTTCGCCAAGGATTCCATGAATTCAGCCCCTTCTTCAAAGGCTTCCGGGGGCCAAACCTGTCGATCATATTAGACGCCAACGATACACCCGCACTGCGATCACACATCCGACTAACCTTGATTTGTACATACCGCAAACCCTTTACCAAGTTTTCAAACTTTGTGTCCAAATCCTTTGCAATTTGACCGTGGGCCACAGGGGCAAGCTCGTTGAGGAACCGATCTGTGACACTCACGAATCTGCGTCAAAGCAAACGCGATATCGGTTTGCAATAATTTAATGGAGACGCTGGATGTTTATGCTTCGGAACCTACCTTAGACCGGCTAAACAGCCTAGGACGCCCGCATACAGCTCTGCACATAGCTTATAATTTGGATTCATGCTCGATAATGGCCGTCTGAACTGTTCAAAGATGGTCTCTTCCAAACTATGCCCCAGTGTGTCGCTAAGCGCGTTCGCAGGAAGCATAGAAAGTACGGAGACCAGCGCTCTGCACATGACATAGATCGCAGCAAGAGAACCGCGCTCGGACATGCGAGCGTGCCCAGGTTGGTTGGCGGGAGAGTTGTGTATCCCCCGACGCCATCGCATAATGGCGTCTATGACATTCTTGGCACGCTTCTGTGCAATCTTGCCGAGGGATTGAAGGAGTTCGTCAAACTGGGGGTCGAGAGCGGGACCGAAGAAGTCTGTCAGTATCGGATCGCCATCCTAAATAACAATTATGCATCAATAACGAGTCTCCCACGGACAAAAAGGATGCAAGCGCCGCACGAGATGCGTGACGCGGTACCCAATCAGACAGGGCTTACAGGACTCTCGCGCACGAACGCGTCAATTTTTGCCTCGGCGAGGGTAGCAAACCGAATGAAAACCGCGTGCAGCGCGTAATCTGCAGGACTTTTCGACGAACCAAAGTCTTCACTCTCGTCCCCCTCCGAGATAACCGGACTCTCGCTTCGTGCGGCGACTAGTGACTCAGGAACTCGCGGAACTGGAGGGGGCGAGTGCGGCGAGTGACCAAAAGTGAATGCGTGGTTCGGGTTATGGCCGAATGGATAGCCATGACCGTGATCACTCCCATTCTCTGAACCGAAAAACACGGAGCCAGAATATGAATGATGGGAGCGCGCTGCTGAGTGGCCACGAGGACGCGACGTAGACCGAGAGGGACGGGATTCACCCGGTGTCGGAGGGCGTGGAGGCTGGTGTGGAGGACTCGTAGTGCTGCCTTGTTTAGATGTTGCGGTGGTAGAGTGGGCAAGCGACGAGGTTGACCTGTTGAACGGATTCTTCAAGATCGGGTACGCCTGATGATGATCTAAACTAGGGAGAGGAGGAACGTCGGCGTTGTTCTTTAGACTTGATTTGAACGCATTTCGGATGGAAGCGAAAGATGCTTTTTTTGTGAACGAGGATGGGACTGTTCCCGTGGAAGTGGACGTGGAGGTCGTCGCGACTGACGATTGGGAAGCGTGTGCGAAAGGTCGACGCGGGGCATGGTCGAAAAACGAGTCATCGGAGGCGAGAGAATCGCCTCGACTGTGCGCACTGAAGAAACTTCTTTCAGCCGTTACAGCCGTTGTTGGGGTGAGGATGGTGGGCGATTCTGGCCCAGATGCACCGCCGAACCCAAATGCACCGGAACGCCCAAACGGAACTGGAGTGATTTGATAGTCATCCTCGTCCAGGTCTGCACGAAGAACCGCATGCGTGAGCAGCTGAAAGGCGAGAAGATACGACCGTCACACACCAGGGATTGTAATCTGCAAGCCTTCGGATCCCATCAAAAGGACAACGTCGCGGTTAACGAGACGGAACAATTGAACCCGCCCAGAGACTGCAAAGTGTACGAGACCGCGCTTTGCACAATACGCGCACTTCCTCGTTTGTGCATTCGACCCCTTGAATCACATGACAAGTAAGGAATGTCATTAATATTGTAGGGTGTCGTCTATGGTAGTACCGTACTTTCTTATCTATAGTCTGCGCGCATCCCCCACGACTTCTGCACACCTCGAGCAGAGATCATCTTGCTCGTGTCGCGTGAATGTCCAGCAACGAGGACACTTGTGCAGCAGGGAAGGTCGAATTTGAAGTTCAATTTTAGCGTCCGAACCTACAGGAGACGCTCCATTTTTGGTCATGCAGTATGATAACCTGACCCACCCGGTATGCTCAGTGAATCACTATAACTCCATGACGGAGGTTTTGGAGTAGCGTTAGCCTCGTCCATCAGCGTCACGTCGGAAACAATGAAAAGAGTTTTCAAAAAGCTTTCTGTTCAGAGCGTTTGATTCAGCGAATTCGCTTCTGGGGAGGCACTCATGCCTTACCTTCACGCCTTAACAATTCCACAAGTTGCAGTCCACTCGTACCAGGTGGCAATGCTATCGCCACCTGTGCCTCCAAGGAGCTCTTCAGTTTCCTGGGAACAATGTCAGCGTGAGCCGCCGTATAATGTAGGCACAGACTTGTCTCCCCGGGCTTTCTCCATGAGCGATAATACAGTACTGCGCACGGCCAGCAAATCGGCCATGTCTTTTTCTGCCTGAGGATTTTCCCATTCAGCACTCTGGTTACAGGAGCAAGATTGAGGCACTTTCAGGTCGATTCAGGTGTGATGATTGGACGTACGAGTGGTTGCCACTTATTCGTGAAGTAGGAGCGTCCCGGGGTCTCGGTTGCACGGTGTGCGTGTATCTCTTCCGCGAGGTAGGGAAGCACGGGCGCCAGTACGGAGGTCATTGTTTGCAATATCTAATGGCACATGAAGCTCCTTTCTAGATTCCAATACCATGAGATGCTCACCCGCTCGAGAGTATCAACTACCGCTCTGCGTTCGATGCTGTGGACATCGCCGGTGTACAAGACATCCTTTGTAATATCAAAGTATAAGGATGAGAGCGTGATGTTGGCGAAATTCGTCAAAGCAACCATCACTGGGTGGAGTGTTAACGCTACGTGACGGATCCACATGTCTGACGCACCTCGAGGAAAGTTGTACGTTCCATAGCACTCAAGGGCCGTTCTTTCGAGCTTGTACAGTTCATTCATGACAAACCGCTCAGCCTGCTTTATGGTGAGCGGCTTACACACGATCAGGAACGGGGGTACTAACCAATCCCAAGTCCTTCTTTTCCACGTCGGAATAAGTGTGGTTGCCTCGCAAAGCTGTCGAACCAATGTTCCCAAGTAAAAATCTAGCAGAATTCCGTATTTTTCTCATAGATTCCGCAGTCTGTGCAAGCACAGTGGGCCCAATTGACATGTCACGCCAATATTCGACGGTCGCTGCCCAGAGCCGAAGGACATCCGCGCCATAAGCCGGTTCTTTTTTCTTGTCCTGAACGCTATTAGTCCTACAGCAAAGTCACCCAGGATGCGCAAAGCTTACAACACCACCGTTGATGACTGTTAACGGACTGACAACGTTGCCGAGAGACTTGCTCATTTTCTTCCCAGCTTCGTCGAGCACCATTCCGTGGGTAATCAACGTACCGTATGGGCTCGCCGGGGTTGCATTGCCCTCGGTAGCACCAATTGCGGTGAGTAGCTGACTCTGAAACCATCCCCGGTGTTGATCGGATCCCTCAATACAAACATCTGCGCGATGTTTCATTCCTTCTCTCTTGGCTAGCATGGACCAGCTCGTTCCACTGTCGAACCATACATCCATCGTATCGGAACCCTTCTTCCACTCGCCTTCACCGTATTCAGCAACGAGTTCCGGAGTGAGAAAGTCACTGACGGGTCCGTCCCACCAATAGCTGACACCATTCTTGTCCAGCACACGCAGAATGTGAGCCAGGGAGGAGGGGGTGAGGACGGCGGTGCTGCTAGGAACGTGATGTAGGGATGGAATTGGGACCCCCCAGACACGCTGGCGAGAGATACACCATTCAGAGCGAGACCGGACAAATGTCGTTAGACGGTTGCGAGCTGGAAGTATGTCAACGCCCGTTTGTGAAGGTCTGCCAGGAGCCACGTACAAGCTGGAGGGAAGAATGTCACCCCCTCGAGCGCAGTCAGTGCGTCTTCTTTGATGTCGTCCAAATTCGCGAACCACTGCGACGTTGCTCTGCAAGAATCACATAGACAATCAGCAGGCTCTCAGCGGGTGACTTGAGCGGAACCTTACGTTACAAAGACGGGCTCGTTCGTTTTCCAATCATAGGGATATCTGTGTTTGATCCTTTCGACAGCCAGAAGCGCTCCACGGTCTTCCAGGATTTTCACAATCGCTTTTGACCCTCCTGTGAGTACGTCCAAGCCTACGAGCGCTTCCCCTCCCAATCCTGCGGGCACAACATCCGTCACACGGTGCGAGAACTTGCCTTCTCCGTCCACATGGCACAACATTCCCGAGCCCAGGCCCCCCTGTGAACGGAAAACTAAATAGTCCTCGGCACCATGCGCGGGAGCACAATGCACCAACCCAGTCCCAGAATCAGAGGTAACATGCGTTGCCGGAGTGACTCGTCGATTGGACGAAACCGCCTCATGTGGAAGGGTAGCGAAAATGTCTCGGTAGTACAACCCAACCAGTTCCGAACCTGGCAGCTCCGTTATCACTTGAATTTCCTCTGGGGAGCCGAGGACATGTGCCAGTGCCGAAAGTCGGTCTTTTGCAACGACAAGAAGCCCAGCGTGGCGAGCACTCCGCACAACGGTGTGAATGATATCCGGGTGCACTGCAATACCCTGATAGGAGGGGTTACAACAAAGCATGTCATATCCTAGTGCCACGACGTACCATGTTAGCAGTGAGGGTCCAGGGTGTAGTTGTCCAGACCAGAAGACGCATCGTTTCCCCGCTCGTTTGGGTGACTCCGTTGATCCGCGTAGCATTGAAGATATCAGAACGGGCAGAATCGAGCGTAAATGCGACATATACAGAATGCGAGACGTGGTCGTCCTTGTATACGAGTTCTGCCTCCGCTAGCGCGGAGCGTGAGGAAGGCGAAAAGTAAACAGGCCGATAATCTCGGTAAACAAGACCTGGAGAGTGGTGTTCGTGAACGAGTCGACGAGTGTTTGTGGGAGACGAGAGCATGAACCTTTGGACACCATTTTCTGGAAAACAGAAAGCTGTCGCATCTCATACCGGTGATCTACGAAGACGGAGTGATGAAAGAGTCGGTGACCGTTCAAAGAAGAGGTTACCAAGTGTGCGATAGGTTGACTCGTTGCTCCAGTCTGCCATGATGCCAAATTTTTCGAATTCGTGCCTTTGGACCTTCATCTCCCGTTCAGCAGTCTTCCTCGCAGCGTCACGAATGGTAAACGCGGGAAGTGAACGAGAATCTTGCTGGGCAAGGTAAAAAGATTGTCAAGACATCTGCAACGAGCGCGATGCACCTCACATTCAAATCTTGAAGGGCTTTGTTCTCTATTGGCAACCCGTGACAGTCCCATCCAGGTAGATAACTATCCGCGCTGGCTCGTATTAGACTCTCGACATAAAGCACGCGCTCACTGACTGAACGCGATGACCAATGGATACGTGAAAACGGTTAACAATATCTTTGAGGATCTTGTTCAAGGCATGACCTACACCTGGCGTGAGCAACGGAAAAGGGGGGATAAATAGCATGGCGCACCGATGTGGAGATGCCCGTTCGCATACGGTGGACCGTCATGCATGACAAACAATGGACCCGTGGCATTTTGCGTCTGGAGCGCGTAACGGGGATAAACTGAGGCGCCAAAGACAAACCGATGAGTGACAGACCTGCCACTGATAAAGCTCGTCACACGTTTTCTTTCTAAAGAGCTCTTCCGATTTTGCAGGGTCAGGCCAGAGAGGGAAGGGGGTCTTGGGGAGAAGAAGAGTGTCTGAAAAGACCTTCGGGTCGAGCCTTTTGGGGAGCGGCGCAGAAGAGAAACCGCGACGGACGAGTCTGGTGCGCAACGCGCCTGACGCGTTGCGGACAGCCGGACGCATCGGGACAGAGACAAGCAGGCCAAGATCACGTGCGTCATTGACCAGCATGTGATCTGATCCACAGCAACTTGTGCGTATCTACGCCCACAGCACGACCCCAGACGCCCCCACCTCCACCTCCGCCTCCTCGAGCAGACCGTCCGAGCAAGACGTGGCATGAACGTACACTCGCGTTCCACCAACATCTCCTTGCACCTGTTTGCTCACGGGTCACTTCCTTGGGACTATACCGGCCTAAATCAGCTCTGGCAAACACTCAGGAGGACCGCCGTCGAACCCATCCAGGCATCTTCGCCAGATATTTTCTCCTTTGCGGACGAATGTCTCCTCTGCGCATATATTGTGATCAACACTCCCTTTCCCGTTCCAGATGCGGGGGAGAACACCCGGGCTCTCTTCACCAGCAGCTCCCACACTCTGCTACAAGACCACACGCCGACGCCATCCCAAACGCATTCCATGGAATCCTTGCCGCCGTATATGTCTGAAGGCCAACGACTTGGCCTCATCTACCTACACGCGGGCCCTGCCAACCTCCCAGCAGGCGAAGCCAGCATCGGCGTCATCATGGAGCAAGACATGAGGTCCCGCGGCTATGCTCGCGAAGCCGTACAACTTGTGCTTCGGTGGGCGTTTGAGGAACTCAAGTTCCATCGCGTGCAAGCCGCGATCCCCGATACACTCTTCAAGGACAGAGCATTGCGTCTGTTCATTGGGTCTGGCTTCGTGCATGAAGGGACGAGGCGAAGGGCAGTCTACCAACCCGAGGAAGAAGGCGTGGCGAGCATGTGGAAAGACGTGACCTATCTCGCCATGTTGGACACAGAATGGATGCTCTGGTCGACATGGACGCGGGATAATCAAGTCCAAGGTCGGCCAGTCATCACGGTTTGGGACGAAATGTTTACAAGGCACGCCAAGGAGCGGGAGGAGTTGTTGAGCTGGGAGGAGAAGCATGGGAGGATACGGAGGTCGTCGAGCACGGAAACGCTACGGGAGAACGTGAGGAATGTACCACAAGACCTTGCTTACCTCACAGACGATGCGTCTTCCAGCGGGGAGCCGTCCGTGAGTGGCTCGGGGCCGCCGTCGCCAATACCCAGCAACGTCGTGATCTGGGATGACGAGGCAGTCATGGAAACTGCTCCTGGCATCCCCGAGCGACCTCAGCAATGGGGGACAATGGCTGGGTGGCAGGGACAAGATGCATTGCTGCAGGTACCCACACTGGATCGCGTGCTTTCCCTGCCCTCCATCCCCTCCCCCGTGCTATCCGAACATATTCCGCAATCACCCGTAACGATTCTGACCTCGTCCTCTCCTAGGTCTACACCACCCTCCTCTCCTTCTCCTTCCCCTTCCCCTGCGCCATCCATCCACGCACCCTGGACGGACTCTGAGGATGAGGGCGACTGGTTGCCCGTCCGAGATTTCCCTCTTTCCACTCCGACAATTCAGTTTGTAGTGCCCCACGCTGGATATGCAAGCGTGAGCGCCAGGTCTCGAAGCGTCAGCGGGTCTTCCAGCAGCTCCGACCCTTGGAGCGACGCCGAGGATGCCAGTTCTAGTGCATGGGAAGTCATCTCCGACACGTCCGACCATGGCCATCGCGTGCATGTTTGGACCTGAACATCGTTTCCTTCTCGTCGTCGCCCAGCGACCGGGTCACGGGAGAGGGACAAGCCAAAAAAAAAAAAAAAGACTGCTTCGCGCGACGAGCGGACCACCTTGTATCACATGATATACCCGCGACACGACATGATTGATGAACGCGCCGACGTCGTTGTGTTGACATTTTTGCTTTCGAGTCTTGATTGTATGCTTATCCGTCGTGCATCGTGCATCATGTAACCCCCATAAAGATTATGCGCAGGTTTTCGTCATATTCTTTCCTTTGGAGTGCTTGGACGTAGACCGTTCGCGTGACCGTCCTCCGTTCGAAACTTCAGACTCAGACTTCTGGGTGTCTTGCTGTCGCATTGCAGCCAGCCCTCCCAGCCCATCTGCAGGACATTGAGGGACCTTCGAGACGACAGGTATAACTTGGGAGGCAGCATGCATTCATAAAAAAGCTCGGAGATGCAGCGCTACTAGTAAATACACGGGCAAGACTAGGGAGCCCGAGCTGCAACAACAGACACGCTCTAAACTAGGTTATCACGACCAGGTATTAGCTACAGGGCGAGAGTAGGTACCGTATCCAGAGGAGAGAGGACAGAATGAGCGTGCGGGTCGTCGCGAGGATGCCTTTGTGTGGAATACTGATATAGTACAGCAGCGTCCCAGGCTCGGGGGGACAACCCGAACCACAGAGAAAGGGAGAGAAAGGCGTGCTCGAGGACGGCCAGTTGCTATCCGACCAGGGCGCTCTTTTTGAGATTATCTCGCACAATAACATCTTGTACTGGTATGAACACGATCAGACTCCGAGACTTGCCTTGCGTGCCCAATCCACACTCACCATTCTCCAGTATTAAAGACGTTGATCGCGTGTCCTGAGACAACCGAGTTAGACCCGAGACGCTTCCCGAAGCAGAGGTGCAACGAACCGTGACAGAGGTGAAATGACAATAAAATGGCCTATCGCCCGCATGGTCCTTCATCAGGCCAGCAAACTTTTTCTTGAGATCTGTGCACGACGACGCATAGGTCATCGCCGCCGACGGAAAGCAAAACGGGAACTGACATGTGCTCGCGCTTTCGAAGTCGTTGGGTCGGTCTCCGTAACTGATTATGTAGTCGCTCAAGCGAATGCCCGATTCGAGTTTTGCGCGCAAAATGTCACACTTGTTGAGGAACAACACCATGTCGGTCTTCTTCAAAAGTGGATTGGAAACGATGTTCTTCCAGAGGAGAAAGGAGTCGGCCTAGAATCCCTGAGTTTAGACGTTGAAAGGGAGTGGACGCGATGAACTAACTAGTCTATTGACGGTCGGATCCTCTTGAAGGACCTGATCAAAACAGCTTATAGGAGCTAGGAAGATGATGGCGTTCATGTCGTCGAAATAAGGCGCCCACGCCGCTAGTGAACGATGACGCTTGCGCTGTTACGAATAAAGGAAACACTATACCTCTCTACAAAATCGAGTAAGGAAATGAAGAGACCGATACCGAGGACGACACCGAAAAAGATACTTACAAGAGATCGTTGGCCGCCGACATCGAAAACCCTCCAATCACTGCTCATCGCAGTCCCGAGATGCTCTAAAGGGTTCGTAAACACCCAGAACTCTGATAAAAGAACAGGACACTTGCTGGACTTGACTTGGAAACGGTGCTCGGACACCCCCAATGTCTTTAGCCGTGCGCGAAGGATATCATCTATCGCCGTTCGTGAGCGCGACGACCAAGGGCAAGGAAAGGAGCGCGGATGGTACCATCTGTGGGTACGTATTTGGGCGACGTCACTCGAGAGAGCGCGTCCAAGAAACTAGCAGAAGCCAAAGAGTCAGCGACGCGTTCGAGCAACGTCGGACGCACGACTCACAATCCGCCCGTTTCCTCGGGTCGCATCTTTTCTATTTCCATGATGTTTCTGATGGTGGGGTCCCCCCAAAGCTTTACCATATCGTCTGAGCATGCATGCAGGATCACGCCGGGATCGTCTGGATCCGACCAGTCGATCAAATCGATGCTATCGCAACTAGCGCGGGCGCTGGAACTGCCCAACAGTCGATTGAAGGTGTTCTTCCAGCCCGCGCTCGAGTTGACGCTAACCTCTTGGGGAAACGGGGAAGCGGTCGGGTTGGAACGAGTCAAGGCCGCGACCTGGTCTGAAGGGAGGAGTCTTCGGATCAAGGCGGCCTCCACCTGGATGAGCGGTGCAAGCCGCATCCGGAGTTTGAGATGTTCCGGCGTGAGCGGGGGATATTCCTTCGGCGCTGTGCCAGTCGGTGAGGGGGGTGTGGCTGATGATGATGATGATGATGACGACGACGACGATGTGGAACCACGCCCACTCGATGTGGATGAAACTGATGCTGCGCCACTGGTGGCTGCGTGGGCCATGGAGATGAGGTCGAGGATGGCATGGATGGATTGGACGACGTTGAGCTGGATGACGGCCCGCCAAGAGGCTTTCTCTGCCCGAAAGGCCTGGTATGGATGACCGTTGAGCAGCGCGTGACACGAGATCGCCAAGCTGACCTTTGGGGTGTGCATGAGCTGGAAATCTAGACGCGGGTAGCGATTAGGTCTGCCACACAGCCGGCGCAGTCACTCACTCTTGAGCGTGGTGGATTTCCCTGCAGAACAGAGCACTTTAGCGACGGCAGCGGGATCACCAAGCGTGGACATACCAGACTCGCTTTGGCCTGGCTGGGGAGTAAGGAGGGGAGGGTCGCAGGGCAGGAGAGGGGGACGCACCGAGCAGCAGGATCTTGACAGGCCGAGGGCTCTTTCTATCGGCGGTGCGCTGACGGCTGAGCTCGTCGTCGATTGCGTCGGAGACCCGTTTTGCTTCCTGTTCGGCGGCTATGCGATGCTCCCGCTCGGCAGAGGACTCGTTTGGTGGGGGGGCGATGGCTCGGGTGAGGGGGTCGTCGTCCAACGAGACCTTTTGCCGTTTCGCGACCATGGCTTCGTTGAGGGACGGGGTGGGGGAGGGGAGAGTATGCGGGCGTTGACGCCGGGGAGTGTAGTACTTGTATGGCAGCCGCAAAGGGTCCGCGGCTGTCCCCACGCTTCCAGTGCCAGATTCCCACCGGGCGAGCACCAGTTTGATGCCCTTGTCATGGAGCGAACAATGGTACGCGCACACCGAGCCGCGAGCGCAAGAAAACGAGAGAACCCCGCCCATGACGGATTTCCAGACGGCCACGGACTCTGGGTCCTTGAAACGACCCCTTGGGTCCGAACCCACAGCAGTGCCCCCTCTCATCCCTGCTCGCCGCCAGGCTTGTCGTCCTCCTGGCGTCACCGAGGCACTGCACGACCAGTGGAGCCATCGCACCCCCAACGCATCGGTCGTCTTCCACGGACGACCGACTCTGGCCGCACTTCGGCCCGTGGTCGCAGTCGATTGATCAACGGTGTGTTTCCCGGGCAGGTCCCAGCCTCCCAGGGTGGGTCGACCCTGTTTCTTTTCCCTGTGAGACGCCTGTCAGTCGCAGCCGTCAAACGGCCCCCCGCTGGTGACGTTGTCAGGAAATAGCGCTGCATCCGTCTCTTAGAGTTCCGATGCCAGAACATGTACATCACGCGTTTGCTGACTTGGCGATGAGTCGACCGAACCGAGGAGGTGGTTGCCGTGGCAGCCGCCTGATGACCGTCTGCGGTCATTTCAGTCTCCGCTCGAATCGTAGCCCTCTCGAGTTCTGCATGTTCTCCATCGAGTATTCTGTCTGTTATCTGATGGGCAAATGCGGACTTGACCGAATGTCGCTCGCGCACGAATCAGACAGACGACGAACGGACGAGAAAGCTATTCCAAGCTAGCTCAGGTCCCAACGATCCAGTATCTCGATCCGTGGCGCTGGCACCTTTCCCAAGGAACATGGCTCAGCCTCAACTGAACGCTTGCGGTGCTTCATTTCGGTCAATCTGCGCGTACGGTATGCTCTAAACAGGCTGGTACCGATCGAATCGTCCCATCCGATCTACAGTATTCGAATCTGTCCGTCTATTCAGCATCGCCAGGGCATCGCAGAACGTATGTATCGTGGCAGCGGACAACGGCGCACTGCAAGAGGCACAAGTATTATGCATGCCTTCAACAAGACCTCCCACCTCCAACATCAAACCAGCCCACACTAGCCCATGAGACCCTCGCCGTCCGAGAGTGCAGCGGAACTATATCCACTGGCGCTGAGCTCGTTGTAGCGAGCAATCCGCAGGCGCTGGCTAGGCGGAACGGTCTTGTCTTCAAGGCCATGTGGGGCACCACCGTGTAGCACACCTACGCGTTTCATGGCAAGCAGCTAGCAAGGGACTCAGGACATGCAAGCGAGGACCGTCGGGGCTGTAAAAACTTACATTGTGTGCAGCGTTGCTGTGATCATATACACCGCCAAAAAAGGCAGTGGTAGCATCCTTGCCAATGTGTTTCGTCAAAAGGTGTCGGCCACCCGGATGTTCATCGAGGAAGTCGGACACATCGTGGATGAAACCCGCAACGCAAATCAATGGACGGCCCTTGGCCTGTGCTTGGTCTGCACGAGGTGTGAGCAAAAGGCAACACTTTAAACTGGCCACTCACAGCTCTCCCAGTTAATAACGGGCAGGTGGCTGTTGTCGGATGGCCAGGAGAGCTTCTCCTGGGTCTCGCGCAGACGTTTCAGTTCCATCGTGAGCTGGCCCTTGCGAACCTCATTGTCCGGAAACACCTAAAGGTCGTTAGCACAAGCAAGACTAACCAAGGAACAACCTACTTTTAGATGAGAGGCAAGTCCAAGCTGTTGACAGACCCAGATAAACCATTTAGTGGGGTCGTATTGATACCACCTGATCGCATTCCGGTAGTCCATCGGGAACTGGTGGTGGAAGTTGTGGTAGCCCTCTCCAATGGTGACGAGGGCGGTGACCAAGTGATCGCGAGGAGTGTGCTTGTCGTCAAAGGGAGTCTCGCCCAACCAGTGAGCAAGCGAATTAACACAGAATGTAGACTGCAGACAACTTGACTTGAGAAAGAATCATGGTCGAGCCACTCGAGACACTCACATGATGCACAAAAACCAATCTCAACAAACCGGCATAAACGTAACCACCCTTCCAATCACCCCACCCAAGACCAGCGACAAGAGTCGGGAAAATGACACCCATGATGAACACCAGCTTGAGGTAGTGACGGTGTTGCCACTTGACAATGTCGCTCTTGGAAAGATCACTGACATCCGCCACGCCGGGCTTGCGCCGGGGCTTGAAGATCATCCACCCAATATGCGACCACAGTAGCCCTTTGTGGGCATTATATGGGTCGAGGTCGGTGTCCGTGTAGCGGTGGTGAGCGCGGTGGCCGCGGGCCCACCACCGGATAGAGCCCTGGACGGCACCGGCACCAAACATGGCGAGAGCGTACTGCAGGGGTCGAGAGGCATTGTAGGAACGGTGTGCCCAAAGACGGTGGTAGCCGGCCGTTATGCCTGAGGGACACGTCAACTTTTTTTTGTTTTCCGAAAGAAATCGGCAGACAAACCAAGACCGGTCATGTAGTAATAAATGGCGGCCCAGACGGCCGTCTCCCACCTGAGGCGAGTGTAACAGGCACCGATAAAACCCAACAGTGGCGTCAGACCAAGGATCCCGACGTGGAGCCAGTTGAGGTTCTGAAAAAGGTTCTCCAAAGTGATTGGAGGCAGGGGCTTTTGGTGCTTGAGCGTGTGGGAGACGTAGTTGTCGGGGATGTTGGCGTCGGCAGGCAAGTGGTCCGGATCCTCGACGAATTGCGACGGGTCGGCCTTGGGGGTGATGGGAGGGGGCGCGGTGGGCATGTCTGGCGGCGAGGAGTGCGCGGGAGGGACCGACGACATGGGGGGAGTTGGTCAAGGAGCGAAAGACGAGGGGCAGGTCCGCATCCGACCGGTTTTTATGTGGTGTAAATTCTTTGGGGTTGCCACCGCTTCGGGACTGGACGTTGTTTTCTTGGCCCGACTCGGCCACCACAATTTTCGCACAGCCCGCCTGACCAGGAACAGGCCACCAGCAGACGCGACGTGCGCACGACACTCAGAAGGTGTCCAGTCGCACGACGAGGCGTCGACGCAGAGGTGCTGCTGCGTGGCGCCGCCAAATCGTTGGGGACGCCGTCGCAGGCACACGCGTCTGCCTCCGCGTGACATCAGGCTCTTGCAATTTGATAACGCACGTCACGCCATCCAGCGCGTCTGTTCAGCACTAGTGCTACTGGCGTCGGTGCAGCCCCAACAGATCCCTGCGGACCCCCAGCTGATCTGGGTCGGTCACATTCCTGCAGGGTCGGGCGACAAGGGAAACGGCTGCACGCCAGCGACGCGAGAAGCTGGGGTCTGATTTCAAGGCTCATCGTGCTCTCCAATCTCGCAAGCGGCTTCCCATGCCCCAGTGTTCTCGCTTCAGCTGGTGAAGCCAGCCCCCACGTGGCAGGACCCGACAAGCACAGGTCGTCGCAGAGGTCGCGTACTCTCTTACGGGTATGAGCTCATGTCATACATTGTTCCTACGCAGGCATCTTCAACGCTATTGTGGGGCGCAATGGTCGGACGTCTGTGTTGCTTACCATACCCAGGCATGCCAGCAGGAATGAATATGGATGTCTGGTCAAGTGTGTCCTGATAGACCCCAGTGCGGTCGTCGTTTTATTCGGAATCGAGAGGCAGAACCATACGACAAAGCGGGGCGGGTAGCATCGACGTTCTGCCTGGTTGATACATTGGCAAGTGCGCGACCGGGCCTATGGACCCCAGTCGACAGGTTTAACGGAGACACACTTGACCACCGACAGTCATCCCAGTGAGAGCCGGAGGTGCTCAGGGGGGCGCTTCTGGGGTAGCATATCGGCAGCAGAGAGGTGACATTTCCACGTACCGATACTCGGCACGATCACACCTGTAATGGAAGATGGGTGGAAAGAGGAGGGACCTTTTCCCAACAGCATATGCTCCTTGTCTGACACAAACCGAGGCAACTCCATCATTGGTGCTCGGAGACAAGGCTCGAACAGGTCAAGAATACGTCTTTTGACTCTCTGAAAGTCGACATCCAACGTCTCAATGAGGTGTGGCTATGACATGGCAGCATGTCGGTCAAGGTGGGGGCACAGGTGTACGTGAACAGCGCATGGCAGGATGAGCGGTGTTGTCGTGCACCGATCTTTGATACGCGCTTGCGACGGCCAAGATGGCGGTTCTCTGTTCCATCCCACCAAATCGCGACAGGTCCACCGCGGACTGAAACAGGTTTCGTTCGCTACCAACTTCAACACATCACCGGACAGATGCAAAACCACCTCAGTCGTCCGTCCTTTACCCTGTTCCGTGAACAGGGGGCACGAGTTCGCCGGGAACGATTCCTTTTCAGGAGTCCACGTCGCCGGTATGCCGAGTAAACGAAATCTTCACATCGATTAGCGCCTTACCAATTCCGATCGCGAAATCAATGTCATCATTGGAAAGAACAAGGTCAGCTGATGGCGAATCGGGGGACATGTGGAATGCAGGTATGACCCACGCCCATCCGAGAGTGATCTGTAAACGTCAAATGAGCATGTTCCCATCGCAAATGGCATTGCGAGCGAACAACCTCGCCGATAAACAGTTTGATACGAAGTTCGCGGTTTGCTTCGAGCACGACCCCCGACGACTCTTCTGGGTCGCCTTCTTCCCCTGACGGTGACGCGAATGCATGGGAAGAACTTTCGGACGTCGATGGGCACTGTGGATTTTCACGTTCCACACCGGATCCTGGTTCGTGCAACTTGACCCAGCCTGCCTCAGCCTCGTCCAGAGGACGGAGGATATAGGTCAAGACTAGCCTCTGCGACGAGAGAGCGTATCAGGGAATGTCACCGCGGGAAATGATGGTACACACACTTCCATTTCCACTCTCTCGAGCCGGTTGAATGTCTGATATACCCATCTGTGCAAAACTACGTATCATCTTTTCCTTGTCCCATCGATCGTTCTTGAACGCATCGTCTTGTGTCGAACCGTCCGAGCTGCGTGATTTATTCTCCCAACGTTCGAGCTCGTCGACGAGCTTGTCACTATATCGTGACAAAGATGCCCAGAGCCTTCCCGCTGTCAACTCATTGATTGCACGGCGTCTTCCAGTGCTCGCGACCACTGCGCTTGCTGCTTGCACAAGACGGGGTTGCATCCCGGATGGTTCGCGTATTCGGATCGTGAGCTTGGTGAGTTTTACTCTTGCGACGTGTGGTCTCTTGTTGAGCGGCACCTCTCGGTCCTCCAAAGCGTCTTCCTGTGAAAACAGCTGCAAGGCTAGAGGCCCTTTTCCGGCGAGAACTTGCGACCAGTAGGACAGCCAACGCTGCTGGCTCGGTATACTGACGCCCATTCTGGGCTTTCGATGTCCCGAACGGTGCAGAGAAGGTTTCATACGCCTGGACGTGTGCAGATCAAGAACCTTTTGCAGTGTGTTCGCCCCTGGCTCTGACGAAACCCGGGACAGATTTGGTCCAGAAGGGACAGAAGCAGGGCGCACGGGTAGCGCCGTGGATGTGCCTTCTGACGGTGTCATCAGACCCTCCTTGTCGGCGACCAGCGACCATTCGCTGAAATGGTCACGGAGAGAGGCGGGCGTGGACGCGGAAGGTGAGGCGTAGAGGAAGAGGAGGTATGCGCACGCCAGGGTGCCTGACCTCCCTTTGCCAGCTGTATTCCCGGACAATGTCTCGTCAGGGACGAAGGAGAGAGGCTAGACGTGTACCTTTGCAATGAAGGACTGCGACTCGGGCATCTGAGCCAGACAGCCACGCATGCATCTCTCGCGAGGCCAGCGAAAGATACCGGAATGGGGGGACGCTGTGGGACAAGCACGATGAGTGTGATCGCCGCACGCACGCGCGCCGACGAGACTGACTGGTGGTCGGGAAAGGGATATCTGCTGACGCGGCCCTGGAAGACGCTCTCGGGGTAGGCGTTTTCTCTTACGGGGCAAAAGTTGAACACCCAAAAGTCGGAGCCGTGGCGGGCAGACAGGAACCGCTGAACGTCGGCACGGCGATTGCGGTAGATGCTCTCGACGCCGACCGCGGGGAAGCCCATGACGAGGATGCGGTCCGTCACGTAGGCGAGATCTGCGCTGCGCTGAGCAGTCCTGCGGGTCACTCGAGCGCGAGACCGCACCTAGCTCGAGCTCGAGACGGTCGTCTCTGAAGCGCGCCTTGCCGCCAGAGACGAGGCGTTTCAGATAGAGGGACATGGATTACATCAGCCACCCTCTCTGGCTCTGACAATGTCCACGACGCCGCCAAAACGCTCAGCGTCGCCCCCGCTCGACGAGCGCGCCGCAAAGCGCCCCTCGACGTCGTCGCCGGAGGAGGGCGAGCTCGACGACCCTGACGCCGTCGCCCCCTTCGCCGCCTCCCAGCGCTCCCCCGACGTCCACCCGAGACCGTCATCGCCCTCGTCCGCGGGCAAGTTTGAACCCAAGATCAAGTTTCCCTTCAAGCCCAAGGTCGCCCTGTCGTCCTCTGAGCCTCCTCGCTCCTCGCGCTTCCCTCCCGACGACAGGAGACCTGCACAGCATTATGACCGGGCACCAGACGACGACCATCGCCGCGACAAACCCAAGTTTCGCGACCACCGCCAACAAGACGGCCCATCCCATCGTCGCATGGCAGATAGCTGGGTACCTGACGAACGCCCCTGGGACAGAGACCGCGACAGGGACCGTCGACCTCCCGTCGACCCCCCCTGGGACAGGCATTCGTATGACAGTCGCTCTTACCGTCCTTTTCCGCCGCCCATGCCACATCCTCCGCGCGGTGCGCGAGACCGATATTCAGACAGACATTTTGACAGAGGTGTCCCCCGAGATCTCGCACGCACGCCTCCCCTTCCTCAATCACATCGCCGCTCCCCCTTCTCGCCACGCCAGTCCCAGTCACGCTCCCCCTCCCCATCCTCGCCGACTCACCATCGAAAACATAGACTCCCGTCCCGTCGTTCTCCCGTGCCTGCGTTCTCACCCTTGTCCAGGGATAGGGACTTCCGTTCCGACAGGACGCGCCACGAACCCTGGGATCACGACCAGCGTCAGAGAAACAATGACACCTATTGGGGCACGGGTGCACCCCCACCAGGTGCAAACAAGACCGGGTGGCGAGGTGGCACGGTTCACGAGCCACCACACGCAGGTGAGTTACGATCTGAGCACATCCGAGTGTGACTATAATATTGGCAGAGGTGGAATATCGACCCGCCTCCCCGTCGCTCGCGTCCCCTCGGCGCACACCGTCGCCACCGCGTTCTCCAGCGCCACCTGCACCGCCCCCCGATCTCGTGGACGTGCCAATGACGGAGGACTCGATGCAACTCAAGGACGACACTCTTCCTGCGTCTCATGCCGCAGTGTCCTTTGTTCTCAAACGTCCAAACGCTCCACGCGACGACCATTCACCATCCCCTGTTTTACCGCCTGCGAGGGACGAAGACGTACAGAGAGCACGGGAGAAACGGGCCGTAGCCAGCGGTGTCGACGAGGGCAGTCAAGGTGGCACGCTTACAACGGTGTCGGGAAGGAAGAAGCGAGAGCCCGTCGAGAGGTCGCGTAAAGAGGAGATGGCAGCGTATGGAAGGACGTTTGAGGGATGTGGCAAGCAGTCAGACTACAGCATCACGACAAAACTGGGGGAGGGAACGTTTGGGTACGTCACATTTGGGGCCGATGGTGTGGCAGGCTGACCGTCGTCACGTTTGGGCTACCCAGTGAGGTCCACAAGGCGGTGCAAATCTCCACGGGACGAGCCGTAGCTCTCAAACGAATCCTAATGCACAACGAGAAAGAGGGCATGCCCGTCACTGCTCTTCGGGAAATCAAGATTCTCAAGGCCATGAAGCACCCGTGCGTCGTCGATATCGTGGATATGTTTGTGGTACGAAGTGAGCTTTGGTTTCCTTGCTCTTTTGTTCTCTCCTTCCCGATGCTTATGCAATGGACGTGGCAAGGCAAAGGCAAAGAATCTCCTCTTTCCGTGTACATGGTCTTTCCGTACATGGACCATGACCTCGCGGGGTTGTTGGAGAACGAGAGAGTAAAGCTACAGCCCAGTCACATCAAGCTGTACATGAGGCAGCTTTTGGAGGGAACAGAGTATATGCACCGGGTGAGCACCCTGTCTCGATTTCGTCTCGGGTCTGTGGTGAACGTACGTGCGCGTGCAGAATCACATTCTCCACCGCGACATGAAAGCTGCCAACTTGCTCATCTCCAATACTGGGTCCCTGCGTATTGCTGATTTCGGTCTCGCGCGCGCATTCGATCCCTCCACCGTTCTTCCATCGACAGGTGGTGACTCACAAGGCAAGGGCGGAAAATATTCGGACGGGAAAGAAAAGAGGTACACAAATTGCGTTGTGACGAGGTGGTATAGACCCCCTGAGCTACTCCTTGGCGCGAGGCAGTACGGTGGTGAAGTTGATATATGGGGAATCGGGTGAGGCGTCTTGTCTTCGAAGCACGACCGTGTGGGACTGATGAAATCGGTGTATCTATAGCTGTGTCCTTGGCGAGATGTTCATGCGCAAGCCGATCCTTCCCGGGACGTCTGACATTGATCAACTGGAGAAGATTTGGCAATTGTGTGGGACACCTAACCAACATACGTGGCCCAACTTCGATGCACTGCCCGGCTGTGAGGGAGTCAAACGGTTCCAAAATTACCCAAAGAAGTTGAAGTCTGCATTTGTCAGGTAGGTTGGCACGGGTTCCCTTCATTGAACATGTGTTGATGACCTTCGCTGTCGGCCGTGTACAGCATATGCATCGGCCCAGAGACTTGTGATCTTATGGACAAGCTTCTCACGTGTAATCCGCGGGATAGGATCACGGCCTCCCAAGCACTTGATCATGCTTACTTTTGGACGGATCCATTACCGGCCGACCCGAAAACGTGAGTCACCATTGTCAACTTACGCTCCTAAACATTCACGCCGTGTGTATCCTCAAGACTACCTGTCTACGAAGCCTCCCACGAATTCGACAAGCGAGGGCGTCGGAACAACCACCCACCGCAACAGCCGCCCCACCCGGCACCTGATCATGTACGACCTGCGCTCCAGCACGGACAAGGGTTCTATGGACATCCGCCGCCTGGACATGGCCACGGACATGGACGCCCACCGAGAGGTGTACAGCCACCCCCACCTGTCATGCTCACTGCGTTGATGCAACAGGCGCAAGGACCCGCAGGCGGCAGCTTGCACACGGGCGGTGGATACGGGCACCCACCACCAGGCGGGTATGGTCCGCCTGGCTCAGTGGGCGGGGGACTCGCAAATGGACACGTCCCGCCGCCACCGCCAGGATATCCCCCGCCGCTGCCGAACCTACCTCATGGACATGGACATGGCCACGGACGACATCACCCGTCTGACAGAGGTGAGAGGGGTGAGAGGGGAGGTGTTTCGAGACCACCTCTGCATCTGTCGTTACCCTCACGGCCTCCCGGGTTGCCTCCGAAACCGCCCGCGCCCCTTGGTACAGGAGGAGTTCGACATGAGCGAGAGAGGGATAGGGATCGAGAATGGGGAAGGGATCGAGAACGAGACCGAGGGAGACATGGGGGGGCAGCCACAGAAAGCGTAAACGGAAACGGGGCCGGCGGTGGCGGGCTCAGTGGAGGTTTGCCGTACTCATAGCGCTTCCGTGCGTTTCTCGTTTTCTTCTTTTTTTTTTCCACCTCTTTTCCGTTTTCTTTTCGTTATGACTTACCTCTCACTACTACGGCATACCCTACATTTGGTTTTGACGAACTTGGCCGATATTTTCATCACGAAAAACGCACGTCACCTGTCCCGCATAGCACACCACACATACACTTATTAAGTACAATCAATCGACTGATCATCTAGTGTTGGGTTATCATTCGTAGAACAGCGCACCATGATGTATAGAATGCTAGAGGTAATACCAGTTTAGTCGGTATGCTTTGGACCGGTTGTCTGGAAGAGCAGCGTTTACTATGGATCGTAATGCATGGAAGTCCAGCTGAGCAGCAATTCAGGCACACACCGCGCTCAGGCTGCACCATTGACGGTCTACATGAATAGCGGCTGGTCATTACAGTGCCAGTGGCATCTGCTCTCTGCTCTAGCTGCTACACCGGCCGTCTTGGGGCCCGTCGAGCGAGCCCTCATAAGGACTAATATGAAGTATTGGAATTAGTACTTTGCTACAAGAAACGCGGCACCGGTGAGGGTCTGTAGGCTGCGCCTTCTACGCTTTTTCCTGAACGAGCCTTGTCGCACGCCCAATTTGACTCTCGCAGTTCGACCGACCGAGTGCTCGTTCCATACCGTGGCGGCGCTGCAGGTACGATGGATTAGTAGGGAGCAAAGGCGAACCGGGGGAAACGTTCGCACAAGCTGCCCGGCGGCGCGAGGTTCTAGTGCGTGCTCCCGGCCAGGAGATCCTCACTCCGATCGAGAAAGTTACACCCCCAAGATGCTAGAATGACGCGTCGCTCGGCGAGTACGCTGCGAGACTGCTCTTGATTGTCCGTGGCACCGACTGGGCGCTGGACGTTCCGCCTTGTTTCACCAGGACATGTGCACAGAGCAGGGTTGGGCTCCCCGTGAGTTTACCGCCGAGATCGTCAAGCCGCGGGTTACTCCCCAATCACTCCCGCCGAGATTTTCCAATTTGGCCGCTTGCAGAGGAAGAGGTCGTGGGCGGTTGCAAATGTTACGGATTGTAACAGCACTCACCTTGGCAGTCAGCGTGGCCGACCGCTGTAAAACCGTTTTGTATTTGCACTGGCAGAGTGCCGACTTGGCCCGAAAGAGTCCGACCGGGTCGAGTCGTAGTACAAACATTAGTACACCCGATGATATTCACAGACCTTACTCTGGTGTCTGTTTCCACTCGCACATTGCTAGGCGCGCCAAAATGCGAATTTTATTAAAGAGGAACCACCGCCAAGGCTCCCCCAGCGCCTATCCAACTTATTTCAGGTTGGTCAGGATCCGTTATCGATCGAGCCATGGGTATCTCAGACCCGACCGCAAAACTCTGTGAAGTGTGCTCAGAGCTCTACACACAACGCTTGGCAAATCCTATCCATCCCTGCCATAACCCACTACCTTGCTCGGAACCCTCCGTCGATCGCGGGCACGTTGGTCGTTACCCCGGTTACCTCTCCCTCGGATCCATTGACGCGGTCAAAAACCGGCGCTCTACCTGCGACATTTGCAAACTCGTCGCAGAACGTCTGGACAGAGAGCCCCCGGACCTCACCGGTGAATGCCGTATAACAGAAACCGAAAAGTACTGCAGATTCGTGTTACCGATGCAGTCCAGCGATCCCAGTGTCACACATTTCCATCTCACACAGGCGACCATCATGTTCGATCCGCCGACGGCGACTCAGGTCAACGGTCCATTTCTCCCTTGGGAATCCAAAGAGAGGGACGACCTCTCAAGCCACTACATTCTACATTTGCAGGTCGGTAACGATTCGTTGATCGGGTTGATGCTAAACAGTAAAATCAAGACGAGGGCCAAAGCCTGCCCTCGGTCTAGGGAACCCGCGTCCGTCTCCCCGCGACCAGAACAAGAGCTTCTCGACGCTGTCGGTGGGAGATATGTCGGCACGAAGGTAGACACAGAACTCGTACGAGCGTGGCTTCACCAATGTGAACGCGAGCACGGCAAGGATTGCATGTCCTCCATGCAACTTCTCGTGGAGCGATCCAAGGAGCCGGCCTTCGTGATCGATGTGACACAGTGGTGCCTCGTGGACACTCCTTCCAGGTGTCGCTATGTTGCTCTGAGCTACGTTTGGGGCAGAGCGGCTGTGTTCAGGCATCTCCTGGAGAACACACACAATCTTCGAAAGCCAGGTTGCTTGCGCTTGTTGCCTATCCCAGCCACGATCCGAGATGCGATAACTCTGGTACACGCCATCGGAGAACGCTACCTATGGGTGGACTCTCTGTGCATCATCCAGGACGATTTGAAGATGCAGCAAACGGAGATCATGCGGATGGGATCCATTTATTCGAACGCTCTGTTTACGGTCATTGCTGCCTCTGGGGATCACGCGAATGCAGGCCTTCCAGGGATCGAACATGGATCGCGTGAACAGGCGCAGCAGATCCTGAGACTTCCCAACTGTGAGCTCCTGACAGTGATCGATACCCAGCATAGATCGGGCGGAATCGGCAGCACCGTATGGGCACAGCGTGCGTGGACATTTCAGGAACGTACGCTGTCCAACAGGGTGTTGGTGTTCTCAGAGAATCAAGTCTACTGGAGCTGTCGTGTGGAATCACATTCCGAGGAGCGAGCTCTAGAAAATGTTCGGGGCATTGATCGGCTTCACAAATTATTCCCACAGTATCGCGAGGCTGATTCTCTATCCTGGAAACTGCTGCAGCCGATGGAGTATTGTGAACTCTATGATGAACTGCTTTATGTTTACCGACAGCGGCGCATGACATATGAAACAGACATCTTGAATGCGTTCAACGGGGTTACCGAGATGCTTGGAGCACTCCAAAGCGACACATTCTTCTGGGGCCTTCCGGGATGGTTTTTTTCATACGCGTTGACATGGGAGCTGACCGGTCGTTCTTCGCGAAATCACATTGAAGTTCCGGTCTTTGGAAGCGACGGCTCGAAAGGAACGATTCCCATTCCTTCTTGGAGCTGGGGAGCCTGGTCAGGAGGAAAGGATTCCACCCATCTCTGGGACCTCATTGATTGGGATTATGTGCATCCTCTAATCCAATTCGGCATTGTGGACGACAACCGTCAGCTAGTCACGATCGAAGAACGATCGTACCCCGGGCCGAAATACCCCACCGACCATCTTCGTACCGTATTGCAGCAGAGAGGCGACGACGAATTTCACCAGCTCCCGTCTCCTCCCCCACAATCACGACTCCAGGTCGGTCAGCTGCACTTTTGGACCAGTCATGGGACCGTGAAGGTCATCCGGAGTTGGAGCGTAGGACTGAAAGGGATAATGTACGATTTTTTTTCGACTCCTGACCTCGAACCCTACCCAGACGCCGCTGTGGGCAAGAGCAGTGGGGGTAGCGATCCCGAAATCGTACAACAGGATTTTATCGTAGTTGCAGGGCGCGGTGCGAGAGATCTGATTCTCTTGGCGGTCGAATGGAAAGATGGGGTAGCATATCGAGTAGGGAAAACGGAAGTCGGGGCAGCGTCGTGGGCGCGCGTGAAGAATAGAGAATGGCGGTTGATCACGCTGAGATGATGCGCAACATAGACATCGAAAGAGGGCTGCGACTACAGACGGCCGATCTTGCAAAAATTATTTCAGCACGCTGAGAAAACACGAGATTAGGGCCAAGCGGCCATTACATATACAATGGTACATCATGCACCGACACTTTCTCGTCCTCCATGTCTCAATAAGCTAAGCATCGCTATGTGGCCCAAGCTTTACTGAACAATAATGCGGGTGGGCACTTGATCGGGCAAAGTCTTTGGGAACGTGACCGTCAGGACGCCGTTCTCCATCCTGGCCTTGACGTCCTCGGGCTGTACGTGACACCCCAAATCAGTATTCCAGCGTCGAAAAATTCTGGGTATCAGAGAAAATCCTTACCTTGATCCCGAGCGGAAGCTGCAGCGTGCGAGAGAATTTGCCAGACTGGCGCTCACGAACGGTAAAAGTCCTCTCTTCTTGCTGGGGCTGAGAGTCGGCAGGGGCCTCCGCAGACGAGCTGTCACCAGACACCGTCAGGCGGTTCTGCTGAATCTCGATGGTGACGCTGTCAGGCGTCAAGCCAGGCAGCTCGAACGTCGCCGTGACTGTGTTCGCGTCCTTGGATTCATGAATATCCACTCTGAGGAAAGAAAGACTTTAATGCTTCCCAGCCAAGAAGGAGGCAAAAATATATCACCTTGGACGGTACACCCCCCGGTGTCGGGGTGCAGCCTGCTTGGCCCCTGTGGGGAAAGCACGAGGACAGAACTGAGCTCCGAGAGCATCTTCGAATAGACGGTCAAATTCGGAGACGGGGTCGCGGTAGAAGAGGACAGAAGACATTGTGATTTGTGAAGTGTAGACGTCGAGGTAAGACTGGAGCTAGTGTGAAAGTCGCTTGTCAAGTTGTAAAAAAAAGTGGTTGTTGTAGGAGGGTAAGCCCTGGAGGGTCCCCTTTTATAACTCCTGGTAATTTTATCTGCAACATTCCAGAGCGGCGAAGAATGTAGCATGCGTGTGCGTGGACGTGGTCCACCACTTCCAGCAAACAGCTGACTGCTCGGTGACTTTCGAGATTGTTCGATCTTTGGCGGTGAGTCCCGTTTTGGAAGGAAAATGTTGTTGACGTCTATTTTGGAACCTACAGGATTGGAGGGAGTTCTTCGACGACAAACTAAAGTTCGCAACGGGGCAGACCAGTCTTACTCGATCCTAGTGGAGGCACCAATATATACAACGATATGACCACTTATAGTACCAATGGTATATGTGAACGAAATACTACAGCTCTCTGGTGAGACGCCGTCCATTCCATATGTTTCGAGCACCTGGCCGAATGAGCATTGAGCAGTGGTCATTTCCTCTCTTGTCATTTTCCAAACAGACGTCAACAGTATGTTTCTGCAGACCTTCCAAAACGGGAACTCAACGTCAGCAGCGGAAGCTTCTCGAAACTTGCTGAATCGACTGCACACTGGTGGTAAAGACCCTAGGGAACTCCAATTTTCACGTACAAAATGTATCTGAAAACTATAAAAACACGGTTGTTCAAGCCAGTTTGCCCCCCAGATTACCGCAAACTACCACACGAACACAACCTCATACTCTGTTCTCCGCTACTGTACTCATGTCGTCCTTGATCTTTACCGGATTCGACCCCTTGTTCGACGACGCATGCTGGCCTTCCACTTCATCCGCAGCCGGCCTACGCCCCAGCACACGTTCTCTCGACGCCTTCCGTCCAAGGTAGCTAGTCCATCCCCCCATGTCTGCCCATGACCTCACCGCGTCCTCTCCCTTTCCAGGCTGGACATACACGAATCCAAGGACTCCATCCTCGTCACAGCCACGTTCGATCTCCCCGGACTCGCGTCCGAAGACGTCGCCGTTGACGTCCACCACGACCGCCTCACGGTCTCGAGCGCCTCTTCCGCGTCCGACTCCCGCGACGAGGCCGGATACGCAATCCGAGAGCGCCGCTATGGGGGCTTCTCTCGGACCCTGCGCCTTCCTCCTGGAACCAAGGTACGTCGCTCGCACGTATGTGGATCGTGAGGTTGGATGCTGACACGTGTCGCAGCCAGAGGATGTGGTGGCAAGGATGGACAACGGTCTCTTGACCGTGACCTTCCCAAAGGCAGCTCCCGAACAGCAGCCGCAACGGATTTCCATCCAATAGACCTTTCACCTTATGTGGTTTATGACCATCTGCCCGTGTATTGTACGAGAACGCAGGATGCCGACTGAAATCACATCGTTCGGTTATCATCTGTGTGACATATAAATGTCTTGTTTTCTCTGTGAAGGTGTTGGGTGTATATGATGCATCGTGGCAAGCACACGTGTGCAGACCACTTTGTGGCGATTGGAGTACTCATCTTTCTTGAAATCTCAGACGTACCTTGATATACCCTTGATAATTTGTTGGGGGAGAAGCCACCGTCTCTTCGCCTTGCACTCGTTGTGGAGCAGTATATGAAAAAAAAAAGTATGGATTGGTGCGAACCAAACGACGGGATGACAATGTTTCTACAGCACCTCCTTGATGGGTAACCAAGGCCTGAACCTGCAAGGGACCACCTCCTGCCTACTACTCTGAACGGGAAGAATGAGGATCAAGAAAAACTACGTTGGATCATAAACCCACCACGCACCTACCCATCTGGTCTACTCTTCACTGGCCGACACAGTCCCGAACCAATACCGTCTCATCTCGTTCCCTTCGTCAAAGTCCGCACGTCCGACGAAGCGCTCGCCGCGCACGAGATGAGGTAACCAATAGATGTCATCCTTCCACATCTGGTCGTACGGGATGTGCGGCAAATCCGTCCCGGAGCTGGCAGGAAATGTCGCGGCCGGTGGGTCGTCCGAGTCGAAGCGGGGGACAGAGTCGGCGGACGAAACACGTTGACGCCCATATAAACTGTCGTCCGAGAGGGAGAACCACGCCGGGTTCATCTCGTCTGACCTGCGTGATCATCATCGACATTTCCGAAGCAACCAAGGCAAGTGTACGGCAATGCGATCGTCACCACAGGCGACAAACAGTTTTTTTTTTTTTTTTTTTTGCAAAATATAGATGAAACAAAAGAAGGCGGCACGTCAACAACGGCCTGTCCACCGGGGCCAAGACTAGACACTCACTCTGTTGGTACCCCGTCGTGCTCGCGCGCAGCATAAATTCGAATGTCGAATGCCCAATCGGCGCCACGGACGACAAAAAACAATGTCCCGGCGTACTCGAGCGGCGCGTCAATTCCAGCTTCTTCCTATTCGGGGAGAAATCCAGGTCAAAAGGAATGATTCCAATCAAGCGATCAAGAAGGCCACGGGTAAAGAAAAGGAAATAAAGGGCACGCACTCGAAGCTCGCGTCGAGCAGCTTGTGCAGGCGTCTCCCCCGGCTCGACTTTACCTCCGAATCCGTTATACCTGCGACGCCGTCAAGGTACAGAATGAGCACTTGAACAATTAAATCGCAAGAGCTGGATTGCGCGCAGGTGCTGAGCCTCCGTCACTTTGCGAGAGACTGCAGCATCGAGAAAGAAGTGTGACTTACAGACCTTCACCAATACCACGTTTCTTGAGACCGAGTAGCAGCTAGAACAAAGAGAAGACGGTACATCAAGCCACATAATAGCTTGTCGTCGTCCGTGCGGACACACCTTGTTACCCTCAATGATAAATGCGTTGGTGTAGAGGCGTGTGTGCTTGAATGGTTGCCATTCATGCTCACACCCACCTTCAGCGTACACACGTGCGTTCGCATCTCCGAGACCTGGAGGAACGTTTGAGCTGACAACCATTTAACCTGGGAATGTCGGCAGTGCTTTCGGTTTTGTTGTAGTTTTCTTCGTGTCTTTGGAGTGGAGTCAGTGGTACTATGCACCGGTAGTATTGAATTACAGGCAAAAGTCAGAGCCGAATACATAATTAGGACGCAAACAAGACATAAAATAGTCAGCGGATGAAAAAAAGGTTGTACGAATGTGAGGGTTGAACAAAACATGCAGTACAGCAGCATTCTAGCTGATCCAACCCCTCCGTTCCCTCTGTAGGTTAACAATCATGTCCACAACGCGATCCCTCGCGTCCTCTAAAGAGACAGCATTCAAGTTCGATTCCTCGCATTCTTCGAACACGTTCGATCCAAGTACTTGGCGAAGCTCTAGTACTACATCTGCCTCGGCTTCCTTGAAACCTGCTTTCAGAGACGGACTCGGCGGTGGCGACAAAGTTGATGGGCTTGCAAACACTTGGTCATACAAAACGGTGGCACGAAGCAAGGCAAGAACATCTTCGTTGGCAGCATCCACTTTGAGATCATTGATGTCAAGGCTGAACCATCTGCCTTGCCACACATTCGCGAATGCGTCGGACAGTAGGCCAATGTCACCACCGAGGCTACGGCCATAAGAGAGCGTCGCGCTCCATCCCTTCGAATCCTCAGTAGATGGGAAATTGGAGATACCCCTCGAGTCCTGAGAAACTCGATGAATGAAGAGAGAGGACGCGTGTGAATGCAAACGTTTGCGCAGGAGATTGGCAGCAAGTGTCGCGATCGGAGTGGGTCCAGGTTTCGACGTTTTCAAGCACTCTATAGCGTCCTCGACCGTCATGGAGCCGAGCACGAGACGCTGGAATGCTGGTACCTCGAGTGAATCTGCTAGCCCGCTGACACGGGTCCAGAGCACCTGCGACCGGGTTTCGACAAAGGGCAGAGATCGCGCCAGTAACGCGGTCGTGGAGAGATCAGAGACCAATGTTTCCGAAGCTACTGCCATCACAGGAGACTTCGAGCGGTGGGGTAGATGATTGTAGACTTGCCAGCGCACAGACGTTGGTATCTCTCCAGCAGAGAGAACTATAAGCTCAGCGAGTCGCGCCCATGCTTGTCGTTCGCGTCGAGTTCGGAATCCGCGTTGTGCCTGAAGAGCACCGATGAATCCTCGGGCCATGCCGACCCACCCGGTACTGACGTTCAAAGTGCTCATGAGGCTACCAAACTCATTAGCGACGCCTTGGGAGCTTAGCACATCAGCAAGCGGAATAGACACTTCCTTGGCGGCGCGCACAGTATACTCGGTAGAAGACGAGTCGGGTTCAGAGTTGTAGTCGCTAGCGACGGGAGAGTCAGGAGGTGTCGGAAGGTCTGACGCGTCGCGTGAGGAGCCATCGTACCCCCGATAGTTTAGAGACACAAATGGTATAAGTTGCATCACTCGCGACTGGTAGACCCTCCGCGGAATGGGAATCCAAGGGATGACAATAGAGGCGAAGACTGCCAAAGATGCAAACACGTGGATGACTTGTACAACATCATGCCACGTCCAGCTTGCCGTAGGTTGTGCAGAAAACGCCGGGGGAATAGTATGGGATAAAACTGAGCCTTCATGGGTGTGGTGGTGCGAAACATGGTGGGAAGTGGAGGTCAGGGGTGAGTTGAAAAAGGAGAAAAGCGCAAAGACAGCAAGGAGGTATTGTCGGGGCTGAGTGACCAGGGTAGCCGAGGGGGGAACTACTTGTTGACTATGATCAGTGGGGATTACGGGGACTGCTGAGGTGGCTGGGGGTGGGACATTGGGTTGGATTTTCCGTGGGCGACCGCGTTTACGCTTTTCGACGAGACCAGGCGCAGCGACGGGGACCTCATTGCCAGGAGTAGTAGAAATGGGAGCAGCAGGAGCAATCTTCCGCTTCTCCTTCTTTGGGGCTTCTATTTTTGCTTTCTTCCTGGCGCGTTCGGGGCTATCACCATCGTCCTCGCCATCTCCATCATCATCGTCACTGACATCATCTGTACCCTCATTATCGATCTCATCCTTCTCAGGACCGCCGAAATTCTTCATCCACTCGGTTTCCCATTCGGTTAGAACGTGTTGTCCGCCGGGGAATCCGCAAATCAAGGTTCGCAATCCGTCCTGTTCACGTTTGAGTCTAGCCTCTCTTCGTTTTAGGACGCTGAAAAGCAAGCGTGAGTGTTATACTCGGATTCTGATTTCCGACGGCTTACCGAATATACTCCACCGCTTTGCCAAGCACATTTGCCTTGCTTCCTTTTCTTGCGACTTTGACGCCGTCAATGTAGCCACGGTCATCTACTTTATATTCATCGCTCTTGTGGTTCTGGTCCAGAACGCGAAGCGCCGGAACGGCGGCCTTGAGACTTTGGATGCGAGCATTTAGATTCGTGCGGTATCGGCGTTCAATGGTGGTATGACTTGTCTTTGGGCGGCCAGTTGTCACGGTATTTATGACATGTGTTTGGGGGCCCTGCGCAGTATGAGTGGGAGGGGGAGGAGAGGGTGTGGCAGGCAGAGACTGCTGTACTGTCATGTGCGATTGGAGGGGAGGCGCAGACGAACCATTGTTCTGCGGAAAGAAGGCAGAGAGTGCATCTAGCTAGGTGTGAGTAATCGATAGAACCACTGGAGAACGGAACATAACATACCTGGGAGAACTGGAGGAGCTGGTGGAGAAGCTCGTGTGCTGGACGAGCTGCCAGGGCTCGAGGGGCTAAACCCGGAAGGACTGTCGCCGGCAGAAGCCGACGACGAACTGAGCGTCGGCGATGAGAAGAAGAATTGGAAGGATTGGTTGAGCAAGTCCTGGGGCTGGAGGGGGACTGCGGGTGTGGAATGGATGGATTCCTTTCCATTGATAAAGAGCGCGTTTGGGTCGATAAACCCCGGAAACGAAGGATCGTTGAACTCGAGGTCCATCGGGAATGAAAAATCCAAGGGAGGGTCCGCTTTCGTGTCATGGGTGTCATTGAGGAGCATGTAGAGCGGGTCAGAGGGGTCCAGGACAAAATCGGGCACCGCGTTATCTGCGCCATCTGTTTCAGTGCTCATCGTCGTCGATGATGGTAGGGAAGAAAAGAGAGCTGGCTGCCCCGTTTTCAGAGATACGACGAGTATGGCACCACTTTGGACGAGTGGTACCACTTTCAATTTACTAATGTCCATAAGCGGTGTGTCATTCCCACATAAATCACACAGCCGAGTTCACTTGCCAGTCACTGCACTCTGCAAAAAGTCGAAGATGAGGGCGGCCGGCAGCGACGCTGGCGCTGATGTCGGTGCGTTCGCCCATCTCTGATTAGCATTTATTTTGGCCTGACCTTGCCTAGACTTCAGCTACTTTGGCGGCGCGGAATCTCTCACAGAAGGGAAACGCGCTCCCCGGCGCACAGTCGTCGTGTCTCCGACCGTGACTGACGATGGCCGTTCCCATCCCGGACCGCCCCAGGATCCAGCAGACTTTCTTTGGCTGATGACCGAGGAGCCCCACCGCTCTCGGCGAATGGCAATCATGAAAGCGCATCCTAACGTCGTCAAGCTCATGGGCCATGAACCTCTCACCAAATACGTCGTCTTGGCCGTCGTATCCATACAGCTCTTTATTGCCATACAACTCAGGCATTCGAATCCACTCTCCTTTTGGTTCTTATTCATCGCGTACGCGGTCGGTGGTACCGCAAATCACAACCTTTTCCTTGCTATCCATGAGATTACCCACAACCTTGCCTTCAAAGGCATAGAAGCTAACAAGGCTCTAGCCGTCTTTGCAAACTTGCCTATCGGCATACCGTACTCTGCCTCGTTCAAGGTTTGCCGTGTATTTTGCTATATGCACACTATCGCTTACCTCTTCTCGAAAGAGATATCACTTGGAACATCATAAACATCTCGGTGAAGATGGAGTAGATGTAGATCTTCCTACGCATCTAGAGCTTCTTTGTCTCGGAAATGTTCTTGGAAAGACATTTTTTGCGTATGTCACCCCAACTCTTTGCCATGTCATCCCTCATCCTCCTGCAAGAACGTTCCAGATCCTTTTTTATGCACTGAGACCCGGATTCGTCCGTACCCAGACGCTAACCAAATGGCACTTGATCAACCTGGTCGTCCAGCTTGCATTCGACTATGTCTTGGTGCAAACATTCGGTATTCGACCACTGTTGTACTTGTTATTCTCCAGTTTCTTTGCTGGCAGTTTACACCCGTGTGCTGGTCATTTCATCGCCGAACATTACGTCTGGGATGGTCTCAACCAGGAGACGTACAGTTATTATGGGCCCCTCAACCTTCTTGCCTATAACGTGCGTGTGTTTCTTTCCGCATCGACTGGTTTATCAACACGTGACCCATTAGGTGGGGTATCACAACGAACATCATGATTTTCCATCCATTCCTTGGACACGCCTCCCTGCTCTTCGTGCCCTCGCACCCGAATTTTATGACACAATTCCTTCGCACCCAAGTTGGCCCATGGTCATCGTGAACTTTATCCGTGACGCTGAAGTTGGCATTTTTGCTCGTGTGAAAAGACCAGAGAAGGGTGTTCCGCTCAGTGGCCAGGTCACCCCAAGCGAGAGCTGCGGCGAGCCAGAGAAAGATTGAGGAGGATTGCATCCATTGGACTGAACGGCGGCATTAACTACTAATGAACTTTTTTGTAAATCTGGGTCGTACCAACGAAACTACCAAAGCCGCGAATGCTAGTATGTGCGACACGGTATCATCCAGGATGCCAGTAATCACACCCATGGACGAGTCAGGCGAAGGATCAAAGGTAGTGTAGTGTACATAGTCGCTTCTTGCTGCCTCGACCATTCTTCCGTGCTACACGAGTCTGTTGGCAACCCCACGTTGAACCTATTCAAGTTGCCAGCAGGTCAAGAAATAAGCTGTACCACCTAGCACAGGAATCTCGCTCACTTTCATGTCAAAGCGCTCTTATCTAGGTTTGCAGTACCTAAAACACGCTACAGAAGCGACGCCTGCACGACGTGGGCGGGTCGGTATGTCTGGCATATTCAAGCCAAACCGGGCAGAAAGGAATGTCGGGTTCATTCGCTTTCCGACTAGCCGGTTCAGACGTTTCACGGGCATAGGAATGCTGACCTTTTGATAGGCATGTGCGCAGCTCCCCCGCAGGACTCACCCTTGAAAAGCTCGTCGTCTCTCTTCAGCGCCTCCTTCTTCACACTCATCGACTCTATCCGAGGGAGCAACATCATGAACAACGTCCCACTAAAGTCTGGCCACGCTTTAGATGCCCGGCGGGCTCCGGTAACTGTAAGCCGCCACAGTAGGATAGACACGGACAAGGTTATCGAGCGCCCGTACCTTCCCCGGGCGTCCGTCGCCCCGAGCGCAGAACACCCCGAGGGGAGTGTTCGCCACGCTGAAAAGTACTCGGATTATGTTAGTCTTTGCTCGTTCCTGCGATCGGTCAAGACAGCCTTTGATTTTGGTTCTCTAGTCCGTCATGCAGCAGCACTGCGTGTATTGGGACACGGACGGTGATGGCATCATCTGGCCGACGGACACCTGGCGCGGGTTCCGCGATCTCGGGTTCAACCTCTTGTTCTGCCTCTTCGCCGTGATCGTCGTCCACGTCACGCTGTCGTTGCCTACCAGGTCGGTCGGTCGGTCGGTTTGGTGGGGGTACCGTGATTGATCATTCTCTTTTTAGACTTGCATCCAGCTACGTTCCCGATCCCTTCTGTCGCATCTACCTTGCGGCGATCCACGCCGACAAACACGGATCCGACTCGGGCGCGTTCGACACCGAGGGCCGCTTCGTCCCGTGCAAGTTTGAGGACATGTGGACCAAGGTGAAGCGATATCCATACGACCTTGGATTTCTTTTCTTGTGACGCTGACAGAGAATGCCACTGTAGTACTCGACGACGAGCCCAAAGGGCATGCCTCGCACGTCGATGAGCCTGCACGAGCTTTGGTTGTTCATGCACGGGAACCGCCTCGCAATGGATCCGTTTGGATGGATCGCCGGGTTCTTGGAGTGGGTGACGACCTTCTTGTTGGTGCAGCAGGATGGCATGGTCGACAAGGAGGACGTGCGACGGGTGCTCGATGGATCGCTATTCTTTGAGATCAGGCTGGCACGCCAGACCAAGGAGGGCTGGAACAAGGGATGGGGTCTGGGCGGGGACGGGTTCGTTGGCGGGGAGAAGTTGCTTCCATTTCGGCTGTGAAATGGAGCGACGGGACGACCGGGAACAATTTTTTTTCTTTGCTGACTGGCGCTCGTATCCAACTGTGTTTGATTTGTCTTCACATCATCCTCGACATCAAGGTGGTGTATGTATTTTGTCTGAAATAAGAACTCTTGTTCCGGGTTGCTTGTAAGTGTATTGTTGCTCTGGCGATGGTTTCATGACCACGTACAGCGTCACCGTGCCAGAGAAACAAATCCAGGAGTTGTCCGGTCTAGACAGACTTGTCGAGCGACCATCCCCGACCGGCCAGATCTCACAAAGGCAAAGCCTACTCCTCGCTGACAACAGACATTGGGTACATCGAGCAAGAACGCCAGGACAACGGCGGCGAACCTTGATTTTCCTTCAACGTTCTCGTCGCCGATGCGGGCCATTTGGACAGGTCTCCCACAGGCTCGAACGTCTTCGTCACCGGGATTGGACAGGCCTGCGTGACTGCGTTCGCGATCGAGTGGCGGCCGGCGACGCTGGGTGTGACGCGAACCTGGTGGCCCTCGGCCTGCAGCGCAATACGGACTGCCAGCGGCTCGTCGTGTCGTCGCACATGGATAAATTGGGTCATCCGGACGCAAGCCCGTCAACAACTCCTCGACGCCATCGTGAGCAAGTGTCGCCCCCTTTCCCCCACGGGCGCAGTGCATCAAACGAACGCGAAGAGAAGAAGACCATTGAACGGACGTGTCGTCCAGATGATCGGCGTCGCCAAGTTGGCTGTCCCTCGCCTGAAGCGCAGTTCGAGCGTCGTCCACCGCAGCATATCCCGTCTCGTCGCAACTCGGTGTCCCTTGTTTGCTCGGATAAGCCCCCCCCCCTGCGCTCCTGCTTGACCCTCGACGTTTTAGTCCCCGCAGTTGATGACGTTGCAACGAAAGACGCCGTCGTGCCTTCCATTGCTCCCTTGCGAAGCAGATGGTACCCAGGGGCATACGTGTGAACGCCTCGCACAGGGACTGGTCACCGGTCACCGCCGCTCTTGAAACAACGTGTAGGGATGCCAAGGACGCGGAAAGGCCTGGCACAGAGTTGCCGGTGCATGGGCCTGCAGCGCAGCCCACAGAGCTTGCACCCGCTTTCGTCTTCCTCGCGCGTCCTGATATCAACGTGGCGACCGGAGCTCGCATACACGTTCGTAGTGCATCGTTCCGCAGCAGAATGATGGAATCCAGGTGTTTTCCAGACGGTGTGCACGTTGGCAGTTCTCAAAAAAAAACAAGGTTTGTCACGGTTTGGAGGAATGGTTTTTCCTCGCGCTGTATTTTAGCTGGCTAAAAGTGTAAACATGTATCTGCGCGATTGCAACGTCACATATCCTGTTTCGCCTATTAAAAAGCCACCCAACCTTTTTTTTATTTACCGAAACTTGCGGGCACTGATACCTCCAAAAGTCAGCACGCATGCTAGAATGAAAAAGCGATGTGATTGCGTAGTGGTATACCGTGAATGATGCATGTGAGGGACCGTTTGTAGGTTACAGCATCACGCACGGAGCGAATAAACGACGTGCGAAAACAACCGGTCCAAGCATCAAAAAAATTTGTTGCATGCCAACAAACATGCCTCCCTGGGGAATGACCACCAAGGTACCATATGATACAGATGAGACGGTGGATGGCTCAGGCCGCCATCGCATCAACGAGGATGGTGATGATGCCAAGCACTGCGACAGAGCAGAGTTAGCGGCCGGCATGGCCACAAGGGGGGTAAAAAAATAATTAACCGAGCTCGATGGCAATCAAAGCGATGACAATTTGCTCAAGGCGCTCTGAATGCCTGCTTGAGACCGATTCCTTGAGGAGCTGAAGCATGTCTTGAAGGACCTGTTATCGCTCAAATCGTCAATGACGGCCACGCGGAACAAGTTGGGCCGGCTCGGCTCCACGGACCTCCACCCGCGTATTCAATAAATCGATGCGTTGCGGGACTTCCAGGTAGCTTCTCGCGGCTTCATAGAGGGGTTGCAAATCGGGATAGGACTGTCTTTGTGCATTCATATCCGCGGGAAACAACTGAACCGGCAGGCGAACACGGATACGTACCCAGAATACTTCCTGCAGAGAAAGACACGATCAGTGGGTCACGCCTGACACACGCGAGGCGAACGTACAGGTGAGTCCAGTACGGACCCGACGGAGTTGATGTTTGTCCGTAGAATGAAGAGCTCTCCCGTCTTACGCATGATCTCTGCTCATCACACATTTGTGATGAAGCGTGTGCAAATGGAGCGTGACTATACCTTTATGGGGCATTCCGATCTTGCCGGTCTCTGAAAGTGTTTCAGGTATATCTTTTGTCTCCTCTATTTTTGAAGATATAAGGTCCTCAAACTAGCCATGAATGACTGATTAAGAATCGACGGGGAAGAAAAGACAAACAAACGTACCAACGATATCTTTACCGATTGGGAAAGGGCGTGTGATAACGATAACTTGGTCCTACGGACCGTAGGGTTATGGCATAACATAAACGGCAATGTGAACCGACTCACATGTATCCGGAACCGTCCCGGAGAGTGATCACGTCGTTATATATTCTTTTGAAGAATTAGGTTCGAGCTATACGCTCACGATCACCGACCGAGGTCAGACCACGCACCGACTATAGTTTGCATAGTAATAGTTTAGATCTTCCATCTCGACATCGTCGGGCCCTGTGGCGAAACAGAATGAAAAACGGGGTGGCCCGGGGACCGTAGGACCCACTCAATCTGTCCACCTCAAATCGGCGTCTAACAAACGTTATTATGACGTCCGATAAGCGAGGCAAACTGGCTCACATGGACGTGAGGAAGCGCTTCTCCTGTGCTTCCGACATGCCCCAAATCACGACCGTGCCATAGGCAAATACAAAGATCTCTGCTTCATTGGGCACGGCATGAAACCTGCTCCGCTTCTTCTTGACAGGGTGCACATGGCCCGTGTTGGATGACGGCGGGTTCAGCTCGGGAACGCCGAGCAGGTCTGCCGTCTGGCCATCCCGGTTTGCGTGAGCGTCCGAGTTACTCGACGGCTCGTAAGCGTAAGGGGTGTATATCACGTCGTCGATCATCTTTGGATCCGTCTGGTACGCGACGCGCCGTGCATTAAAGAACTTGACGAGCTCTGGAAGCAGATACGACCTGTTCGCCCGCCCGCCACGATGAGTCGAGCCTTGCGGCGACAGAGACAGAGGGAAAGAAAAAGGGGGCGCACTGAGCGGTCGCGTAGGCGGTCACCCTCGGTAACGACTTGGCCTTTTTCTTGGTCAGCCTGAGCGCGTCGCGTCGCGCGGTGCCCTGAGGGATCCGAGATATCTGTCGAAGACGACCTTCGGCACCGACCTCGTCGTCTTCATCGGCCTCTTCGTCTTCTTCCTCGTCGTCCCCGTCGTCCGTATCGCCAGTGGCATTCGGGCTCTCGTCGAACTCGGGGGCGGGCACGGGCGCTGGGATGGGGGAGGCTGGCTGATCAGGGAGGACCTTGAGTTTCCCGGCCGTCTTGGTGGAGCGGTTGGCACCACGCGTCTTTGGCTCCGCCTGCAGGGACTGAGACGGTGGGGGCGGGTTCGTCTTTGGGAGGAGGGGCTTCGAGGACATGGTCGTTCGCCGTCGTCTTGCTCGCCGTCTCGGACGTCCAGTTCGAAATCACAATATTGGCTTATCGCGCCAGAAAATAATTACAACAAAATAATTACCTAAGTAAATAAACTATCAATGACATCATCGCAATTATGGACACATGGAGCGCACGCAAGCACGCGCCGCACGGCGCAAGAGAAGGGGAGGGGAGGGGAAAAGGACGGAAAACGGAGGGAAGCGAAGAGGCGCGGTCCTGAAACAAGACGCATGTCTTTTTTTGTCCCTACGGCGCTCGGCACAACCCCTGGCCAAACCGCGGCGTGCAAGATCCAATGTGCCGCAGCAACGAAAGCAGAACGGCAGCTGCGCGCACGTCCGTAACACAAACGGCCCCAAACGGCCCACGCAGACACGCCCGGTGCCAAGACCCTGCGAATACAGCTTGCCCGCTGGTCGTCAAGCCGCGGGCAAATTGAAATATGGAGCCCCATCGCCAAGCCTCCGCCCATCAGAAAAAATTGCCATGGTTCTGTTGGGCGCCTGTCCGATCGTCGGCCCCCTGTCTTGTGCCTGAAACAATTCGTTGTGATTTACATTTCATCCGTGAGTCGGGGGCATAAACATACGTTTATTAGCCTACGCAAAGCTTGTATCATTCTTGAGGATCAAAAGGGGCCACCAGCGAGCGCCCGGGTCGCGGTCGCAGCTCACAGCGGATTTCGCGCTCGCGGACACCATGCGTCGGTCGTCGCCGACGAGCCCCGTTTCCCACCCAACGCGAATGAAAGGTTAGCCCGTCGAGAAAGCATATCGTACCTCGAGGGACCGAAACCCTCGGCCCCAGGGGGATGCACGCCAAAAGGCGCCTACTTCGTCCGCGGTCTGATTGCCACGCTACCTCCTTT
>JBBPTT010000060.1:0-64221 GCA_038094175.1 Boletellus aff. lepidospora
GGAATGGGCGGGGGTGGGGGGGGGGGGGGTAAGGACGGGCCAGCCATTACCCCCTCGGGGGGGGGGGGGGGGGGGGGGGGGGGAGGGGGTCGCTTCGCGAAGGTTCGAAGGTGCCCCAGCAACCAAACAAAGTGCAAATGCCATCACAGGAACGTTTGACAACACGCGCAAACACACCACGGCACCGGTTCAATTGTCGCCGCGCAGCTGCCGTCGGATCGCGTGTGCGGAAACCCCAGGGTCAGCGAATCCCAGCAACCCGCCCCTGCCATGACTCGCGCCATCGACACTTTGCACTTTTCGGACGGCCCGTTCCTACGCCGGCGATACGGAGCTTAACAGCGGTCCCCCGGCACTGCAGCACGTGCCGTCTGCAGACCCGCCGCGCCCTTGGAAGAGTCCCCAGCTCGCCGCACAGGCCTCCACGACCGATCGCTCGCTCGTCGCCAACGCGAGAGCGCCTCGCGTGCGTGGCATGCACTCGGGGACATCCTGTGCTCGAGTCATCGTCAGTCACGCGTCAGATGTTCGCGAACCACATGACACCCATCACGTACGCTCCGCGCTGCCGGGACACAATGGCAGATCGCTGGAGAACAATGGCAACATGTCGCCCCTCCATACCCGGCCAACAATGGCTTTTTCAGAACAATCGGGATGCCACCCCCACGGAGATGATCGTCACATCGCCCGGACGCCAACACTCTCCCAGGGGGAAAAAAAGCAAGAGGGCGAAACAGAAACGGTAGGTCCGTGGACCAGGAGAGATAGATCCGTCAGACGATAACGAGTTAGGAGAGCGGCGATCACCTCATCTCCGCGACCTTGCCCTCCACAGCATCGCGGAAAGGGGGAAAGGCAACACACAGAAGGACCCGCACAACGGATGAGAAAAAAAAAAAAAGTTTTCTGCCCTTCCTTGGCCGCTGGCTGAATAGGAAACCAGAGCGGACAAGAGGGGGAAGAAAACTGGCTCGCTTCTCGACAGAGAGACAAGGCAACTTCTTTTCCCCTCAGCTGGGACGAAGCACCAGCCAAGGGGGCGAGATTTTCGCCACGGCCCCCGTTCCCTTCACCGGTACGCGACTTCGTCTCCACCATCGCGCCGATGCGGGTCGTTGGGACCGTGCATACCTCGCCCGACGCAGCCGTGGTGCCCGCAGAGCGCCTTGGCCGCTATAATTCAGCCTAAAGCACCGAACTCGGAGATTCCCAAACCCCACCACGGACGACGAGTCAAATGCACGTTTTCGCAAAATGACACTCACGTCAAGCAACTCCCCGAGTTCCGCCGCAGTCATACCCACACCCCGCTCTCCTCTGCCGACCGTCGGTGGTCGATATCGGCGGTGACACAGACGGACCACGACGCGCCCCAGCAAGCGCGCTAGGCCCTGCGTTGCCTCCTCGTCGCGACGTGAGCCTTCTCCGTGTCGCGCAGAGTCGGGTATCATGTTGCCTAATCGGTCGACACGCCAACTTTCCCGGTTTGCCACGACGGAAGCGCTACCGCGTCGGGGGCGCTTCGAGCGCCGTTCTCCCTCCGCACTCGGGCTGCGGGTGTGCGGGGAACTCCATCTAGTCTCATGATCCACCGAGGACGAGGACCCTTCCAGATGCGACTCCTCTTGCAGGATGGGATGGCACGCTATCGAGGGAACTTTGCGGAGCCCCGATGACGCTGGCGGTATCGACGCGAAGCGCGTGCTCATTTTAGGATCCTGGGGTCCGCTCCCAGGGGGCTGCTGTTCCGAGACGTCTTTTGGTCCAGACGAGTCCCAGCACGGGCCTGCGGTGATGGCAGTCCATGTGCCAACACGCTTTATCGCGGGCCAAGGCTGCGCCAGAGTAGTGGTAACAGGCTGTGCGAACGCTGCTGACTCGGTGTCGTAATCTAGCTCGAGCGATGAAAGTGCCAGATGGGGAAAGGGAGGACGGGATGCTGATCCATGATTGCCAACGCCTTCCGTGTCCAAGTCATTGCTGTCTTCATCGTGAAGATGGCGAAGCCGTTCGACGCATTCCTGAACGCTAATTAACGTTGCTTTCAATTCTGTCAGCGAAGCAATGGGTTCAGGGCCCTCTTCAACCCGTCGGGTCAGGTCTCTAAAACCGGAATATGGCGGCGCAGCAAACAGCGCGATAAGGATGCAGAACAACCACAGGTTGTGTGAAATCTTCCCGTCGGCATTGATAACCAAGTCGTGGCTGACCCGCACAGACCCGCCAGCGACCGGGAACGAGACTGGTCTTGCCAGCGGGGGCTGCGGATTGAACACGAGCCCGTCGTCTTCTTCGTCCCACGCTGCGTCCGAGCCCCATGCGCCAGCAACGTAAACAAAAACGCGGAGCAGCTGGCGTACCCAATTTTCCCAGGCACCAGCGTCCTCGCTTGAGCGATTGAATGTGTCGCGCGCGCAAACCTTGTCCGTATCGGCGGACGCGACGGTCGATAACGAGCCAGCTTCATTGTCCACGACGCCCTGACCATCGTACGGCTGTCGTTCCTTGTCGTAAACGAGGGAGCACCGCCGTGATCGGTCAGGTGACGTACCCTGAATGTGTTCCTGATTGCAACCCGACCGCACGCGGAAGCTCCCGTGACGGCATGGTCGCCCTCCTCCCCGACGGCATCATCACCCTCGAGTCCAACATACTCGAAGAGGTCCCTCGCTGCCGACACCGGGTCCAACACCATGCGGACGGTGTCGTGCTCGTTCTCGGGCAGCGTGAAGCCATATCGAGACAGGAGTGTCGCGTTGGGCAACGCGCCATACGTGTTGAACACTTCGCTGAATCGAGGAACGGGTCGCACGGTACGCATCTCAAGGCAGTCGACCATCCCGGGTGCGGGTGTGCCGTCATTCGACAGCGGATGGACGCTGGACACGAGTGGAGGGGGGACCGTCGCACCTGCCGTCATCTCATCGCGATCGTGCTCACATTCGGCGAGAGAGCCACATTCGACGCAGACGTCATAGTCGCTCTGCAAGCAAGCTCATCAATTCGCCGATTTCACATGATGGAGAAGCATCCAGCGGGTCCCCAGGCGGACGGATATCATTCCCTCGCCCCGATAGCGTGCGAGTTGGAAGAGAGGGATCGGAATTTGTGGCTCACCTCCATTTGTACATGATTATCGTTCGTGTGGTTGAAACTAGAAAGGCCCGTCAGATTTGCACACGCCGAACAAGCAATCGAGTGAAAAGACCAGGGCCCAACAGGCACGGAGAACCTCTTCCACCATCGTTTTTTTTTTCCATCCTCGATGTCCCTGACCAAGCAGGAAGCGTGAATGTGATACCGTTCTAGCAGCCACTCTGCGCGATAGGCGCGGTCAGAGGGTAGCAACGGCCACATCCCGTCCACCCGAGTCACGAGCGTAACAGGAAGCCGAGATTCTCGATCAGATGGCACAGCTTGTCCGTGATCAAGCATTGGAGGAGCGAGGTGGCAACCAACAAGGCAGGAGAAGCAGACACCTGCGAGCAGGTACGGGAATCTCTCGGAGCTGCGCCCCGTGCGGAGTTGGGAAGGTGGGAAACGGCTCACAGGTCGGCAACGGGAACCATTGCTAGTCCATGGTATGCGTCCACCCAGAATGCGCGTGTCGACACAAGCGAGTATGCGCGACAATATCCTGGGAACGAGACCTCGTATACCTTTGGGTCGGTATCCGAAGTAAAATCCACAGGTCTGTCTAGTCCGTTATGGGATGGCGTGTCACGTTCCGGCCAACGCTGAGTCGAGGCTGCGCGAAACGTGGGTTCCACGACATCAAGGTAGTATTGACGTACTTCTTCCTGTGTGCAGGCCATCCATCAATTTTCGAGTACAGACGGCAAACACGCGAAGAGTCGAAATGAATTTAGAAAATAAATGAGACAACCGATCACCAAAGAATGGAAGGGGAATGAATACAAGCAGATCGTCCGTGAGTCTGCGGGATCAAGGGTCCTAGGGGAGTCATAGGGCAGAGTGTCGACCAACCAGATCCAAAGGATGCAGCACATGAGGAAACGACTGAACGGAAAAAGGAGACGACAATAACACCAAAAGAACGCGTGAGATGTCGGGGAGACCCGATCATCCAAGAAAGAGACACGGTTCAGTGTGAACAATCGATCGTACGGATCGAAAGAGCGATCGAGAACAGGAAACCCATTCCAGCTGTTGCCGGCGTGGCCACGAGGGCGACGTGCTTTGGAGATAGTGGATGAAGACCCTGGTGGCGCCACGCCCAGTCTGGACTGCCGCCTGATATGCTGCCGTAGCTTAATTATGATGGAGTGGACACAGGGCGGGCAAGGGAACGAGACAGATCAAAAGATCCGACGGACACCCCCGGGTCACGGTCGTTGCTGGAGGTGCACTGCCTGACTGACCTGCTTGCCGCACTGCATGGCCTATGCCCATCAGTCACCACGCATACGCAGTTCCGCGTGCCGTACCGTACGGGAACACGCGGAGGTCTGGGGATATGAAACTTGGAAGCGAATGCATCGCGAAAGGGTGCGCCAACACGGCAGACGGTGTCTGATATCAGCGGATGCGACAGGATCCGATGGGTGTTCCCGAAGCGCATCAAGGATTGATCAAAGTGAAAACGGATACGGAATAGACTGACACGCGGACAGTCGCAAGAAGCGGAAAAGGCGTGACAAGTCTTATCAGACGACGACCCACCGGACCCCGAAAGGCACCACGCAAACGGTGGCGAGGCGACGTAAACGGTAAAACAGAGCTCGCGAGTGTGCAGGAGAAACAAGGTTGGACGGACGGACGGACTCACCATCAAGCCTAGTTGCTCTCGGTCAACCTCTGTGACCCGAAGCCATTCTGATGCAATTTGGCCGTCATACAGTCGCACGCACGACGGACACTGGAAAGGGGGCGTCTGTTGACGACTGGATGTGGCGTCGGCATTTACACATCCGCGGGGTAAACAGGTGCGTTTCTGAGCTGTGATGACATCGTTAGCACCCCAAAACATGGCGACGTCCACCGTTTCCCGCGGCAGACTCTGGAGGTAGCCAAACCACCGTGAATGTGTACCACGCAAGCTTGATATAGCAGGTCGGATTGAAAACGATGCAGGGGTCCGAATGATTGAAGGAATCCGCCGAGGGAAAATCCCGGGTTCATGATAAGGAGATGCGACGGTCGTAGGAGGCGGGGCGGAGTGTCAAGCAAAAATGGGGCAGGCGTTGATGTTCGCGCGTTCATGCAAAAAGACATTTTTTTTGGTAACATTTGGGGGGTGAGAAAGGGAAGGATTTGGAGTGTCGAGTGGCGTTGAACCGACGCCAGTGAAACAGTACAAGTCAACATCGCGACCGACAAGCGACTGACGAAAACTTACGCACAGTTCGCCGTAGAGCGCGAGAGCAAGGGAAAGGTGGGCGCCATGACCATAAGGTACGGGTGGGACGTGCCGAGAGAAGAAGCACGACTTGACGGACAACACGGCGGCCTTTGGGATGTAAACGACTGGAATGGCCAGGGATGAGCGCGCCGGAGCCAGTGTGAAACGGGCCCTCACGACCGGGGCTGCTGGCAGGCGGGTGATCTGACGAGGACTCACGGGTACAGGCGCGTTCGATCCATTCATCGCGTGAGCAGACGGCGAACCCGCGTTGGCAAGACGGCGTCGGGTGGTGAGCGCCCTCGTCGTCGGTGATGTCCAGCCTGCGGTCGATCCGGATGCGATTCGCGGCGCACCAGGCCAGCAGCGCCGCTGTCTTGCTCGACGACATGGACGTGCGGGCAGCGAGAGGCGGAGAGACAATCAAGGCCGACGACTCTCACGCAGCAAGTCGCTTCGAGCGCGCTTATCGTAAACGGCGACCGTTCTAGAGCTACGTGCGGGAGACTACTCCTTCTTGTCCTTTTCCGTGCTTGACCCCGCAGCCTCCTCCTTGCCCACCCTTTCTGCTAGCTTTCCCAGCTCCTTCAGCTCAGCCCTGCGTGCATATTCCTGGCCGCCCTGTTCCCAAAAATGCTCGTCAGTAGACTGTAATGTGTGTACCCGTGAAACCAAACGTCGAGTAGCCTTCGCAGACGACCGCTACGCAGAGAAGCAGCGTCGGCTAGTGCGAGACGCCGTGTCCCGTGCGACCAAGGAGAAGAAAATGGGGATGGCGTCGCGCCATCGAGGCGAGGCAGTCGACAAGCGGGCTCACCTGCAACCCCAGTATCGCCCCCAGAACGAGCATCGTAATCACGTTCCCGGCTGCCAAAATTCTCATGGCCTCGACGCGATCGCTCATGGCGTCTGCCTCGGACGGGGTTACGATCGTGCGCAGGGACGGGATCGTCACGGCAACATAGACCGATATCGCAAAAATGTAAGCAGCTTGGACCCGGTCGTCAGCACAAAACAGACAGGAAGCTGGCAAGAGGGTTTCACCTAGGCTCGAGCCGTCAAAGAGAACAGCGCTCTCGTTCCACTGCACGAGCTTTGCGACCAGGCCGATCAGCCCGACGCCCATGAAGCCATGCAAAAGTGCCTAATGCAGTCTCGTCACGGCTACTCCTCGTAGGGATCCCGGTGGACCAACCTTGATAGCGGGGGGTGCGTTGAAGAAGGTAGCGTAAAACTGGAAGCCATCCTTGACGGTGTCCTCCGTCAAGTCGTACAAAATGCGGTAGTCGACAAAGAAGCAGATAAACAGCACCCCTTGTGACGCCAGGACGGCAGAGTCTGAATCAGCGCGCGCACCGGTGCACGGAGCCCAACGCACCGAGGAAAAACGAGCAGGATGCGAGCACTGCGCCTTGTTTGAAGCCCATCGTGCTCGTCGTTGGCAGTGTGACGGGCAGTTTCGCACGTTCTCATAGCCACGCTGTGTTTTTCTACCACCACTACGCCGCCATCTCGACATCATCGCTCTCCTGCGGGTCGCCTTTGAGCACCTTTTGCACGACGATCTGCCATATCGCATCATTCACGCCCTTGGCTTTCCCCAGCTGCGCCTTCAGCCGCTCCACCTCCGTCTCCAGCTCTGCGACCCTGCTCGTCAATGGTGCCCCCAATGGCTCTGCTTCCGAGGGCTGGACAAAGGAAAGGAGATCCCGTTGAAATTCAGAGTCGGAGTAGTCGTAGTCGCACCCGCCGATCTGTGGTGTCTGTCGAGGCATGTCGGATCCTCTTCCGACGACAACACATGATATCCGACTCACCTTGTCCGTGACCGGCAGCATCATCGTCACCTCATGCACCTCCCTGGCGTTCACATCCCTCATCCTGTGGAACGCCGCAACTGGCCGAACTGGCATCACGTCGCGGGTGTCTGTCACGCTGGCTACATTCAGAGAGAGGCTGACATGGCCCACGAGGTCCGGGGGCTTGAGCATCGTCGCGAGGAACGATATCGACATGTCTTTATGCGTAGAGATCGTCCGCAAGGGTTGATGCGACGCAATGTCATAGACGTGGATGATCCCCGACGCTGTTCCGGCCAAAAGGAGGGATCCGTTCAGCGAAATGCAAAGGGCGGTCACAGGTTGGCCAACGTCGATGAGTCGCTTACGCCCTGCTGCGCTGTCCGCATCAAAGCGAATGATGTCGGATGCACCTGCGCCACCAGCAGCCTCGATAAAGGGTCCTGCGTTGTTTTTGACGTCGCGTTCGCGAAACAGGTTCATCTGGTGGATGGATCCATCAGACGAAGAAGCAAAGAAGAGGCGTTCCGTGATGTCCCAGACGACGCGGCGTATCGGCTTCGGAAAATGGAAGGTCGTTATCAAGGACCGGGTGCCCAGATCCCACAACTAATCGTGCTATCAGCCGACGCGTCAATCTGCTCGACGGTTGGGTCACCTTTACAGTGTGGTCGAGGGATGCAGTCAGCACACGGCACGTTGGAAATGAACCGAGACCACAGACGACATCTGTCACGGGGAGTGTATGGTCTGGCAGCGTGAACTGTGGAACGGGATGATCGCTCTGGAGATCGTCGTCCACCAATCTGGAGAGGAGGTGAACTGAGTTTGCGGGCCATTTCGCGCCAAAAACAAATCCACACGGACTTTGCCACTGACCAGACGCTGACACCGGAGTCTTCGCTGGCAGATAGCAGTGCCGTTGCATCGTGAGTGAATTTCAGCACGCTCACTTGGCGATAGTGAGCATCCCACGAGTTGTAGAGTATGCCCGACGCGACCTACCATCCAAAGGGTCACGACACGGAGATGCTCAGAAGCGTGAAATGAAACGCGCCTCCCAGAGATATATCCGTCCCTGAGCGGTCCCGCCTGCGCAGTATCTTGCGTGTTGATCTACTGCCAGACACGCCAACCTTTCCGGCAAGACTACCTTGAGGGCGATCTGGTCCTGCACGACAGTCAGCCGGTATCAGCGGACCCTGCTCGGGATGCACGCCTTTTGGAAATTGTAGACGTTCAAGAGGGCCTTGTCTGGTTGTGCTGCGAGCATCAGCCCCCCCTGGCCATCCTTGGTCTCAACATGGGCACTGCAGTGGGGTGCAGAGCCGGTGTGCTTGAAGGAAGCGAGCACGTTGCCGGTCTGGAGGTCGTGCAGGACGAACGCGCCCGGGCCCAGTCCTGGCTGTGCGCCTGAGGGCTGGGGTGCCGTAGCACACAGCACGACCTCCTGCAGGCGCATGGTGTGCAGTACCGAGATTACTTGCGGCCTCGTGTGAGGAAGTGTCGAGAAGCATCGAGCCCAGCCACGCCAACACCACCACCATGCTCGACGGCCACGCCCCTTCTTGAGCCTTCCCCTCGACCACCCCTTGCCAGTACTGCCAGCCTTTTCTTTTCTTTTCTTTTTTGAATCGACGACGCCATGTCTACGAATCTCTACGAAACGCTCGGCATTGATCGCAATGCGACTCCCGAGGAAGGTACTCGAGTCATAACTTTCTCCCCGGCCGACGGCGCTGAGACACCTCCCAAAAGTCCGAAGGGCCTACAGGAGAAAGGCCCTGGAGACCCATCCAGATCGCTTGCCCCATGGTGCATCTGCAGCCGAGAAATCCACATCCGAGGACCTGTTCCGCAAGGTGGGTCCCCTCCCCCGAGCCTATCTGCCATCCATCGCTCACCATTATCTCGCCATCAGGTAAACAATGCATACGAAGTCTTGAGCAACTCCCAGAACAGAGCCGCTTACGATCAACATGGTACTTGGCCCCCTCCGACCCCTGCTTCCCAGGGCCCCGTTGCCAACGGCCCCCACGACCCCTTCTCGGGCCCCTTCTTCCGCGATTCCTTCCCTCAAACGCCATTCTTCCGTGGTCCTCGCATGGATCCATTCGGCGGTTTCGGATATGGGTCACACCCTGGCCCAAGGGTGTTCACGGATCCGTTCGTCTTGTTCAATTCGATCTTTGGGGACCTTGGCAGAGCGTTTGACGCTGATCCTTTCTTCAACGACCCGTTCGACCGCCACGGTTTCGAGTCGAACCATTTTGGGGGTGGATTCTTCAACACCGGTTTCCCTTCCATGCTGCCTTCTCCGTTTGATCCCAGCGGCAGAGGGATGGGGAGCAGCAGGGTCCAAATGTCCAGCGGGGGCGGATCCGGCGGAAGGTGGGTTTCCGAGAGCTGGTCGAGTTCCACCGTCAATGGCGTGACCCACACCAAGTGTATTCGCAAGGACTCGGAGGTAGGTCCCCCTCCCATTTGTTCTTTCTCACTTCAGATCGATGACGCCTTGTCGACCCACAGGGTAACGAACACGTTACCTATCGGTTCCCCGACGGAACAGAGCGTCGCACGGTAAACGGGGCCGAACAATCTGCTTCCCAGCCTATGAGGGCCTTGCCGTCCAACGCTCCTCCTGGACCGCCTGTTCCCTATCCCGCCCACGCTTCTAGCTTGCCTCCTACCTACTCCGAAGCGGTTGGTCAATCACCTCACCGTTCGCGGTCATCCAGACACCACGTACACTACGGCGATTACCCTGGCGAAAGGCACGAGCACCGAGACAGACACAGACACGACTACTCTTCACGAGATGGGCGTGGTTACCGCGACGACGGACAAGGACACGACACGCAGGGCGGTTCATCCTGGAAGTTCTGGAGGTCCTGAGGAGGACGAGATGAAACGGTACTTGGAAGTCTGTAGATTATGTTTATTGCCTCGCGCTCTCCTTTTTCTCGAGCACCCTCTCGTCCAAGGCGCGCCATTGATGCATACCATGACCCGAGGGGACATTTCGAGTTGTATGTTTTTCGTTTCTGTTCTTTTTCGACAGTCTGTAGCAAACACTGAAAATACTGCAAATTATACTCTCTCCACATCTCGTCTCGCATGATGGGAGGATTAATCGATGACGTGCTCGTACCTAGACCTAAGTTACATCTCACTAAGATGGTGCACCCCACTAAACGCTTATAACGCCTCAAAGAACGATAGATCCTGTGCTGATAGTCCACCCGTCTGCTTCGGCTTCGCGAGCTGCAATGGACCAACACTTGCAGCTACCCCCGAAGAAGACGACCACAGTATAGGCGCGGATGCGGTAGGCAAGGGGGGCGGGGCGGGCTGTAGTTGGTTCCGCAGGTCGAGTCCTTTTCCTGGACCACCTGCGACTCGCGAGCGCGCACGCGAGGTACCCACAGAGCTCGCCCCAGGAGCCCCAACCACGCCGAGCGGCGCAGGAATAGCCTCCAAACCACCACCGATAATGTCGCCATCACCTAGTAAATCAAAGTTCTCTTCCCCTTCCAATGACTGAGGAGAAGTAGAGGACGGAGGGGGCGGTAAAATCGCCCCCGCTCCCGGTTCTGATACTGGTGAATTTGGCCACAGTTCCCCTCCGCGTGCTGCTGCATGGTTGACAAGGGCCTGCGCACGCTGGCGTTCCGCACTGTTGATAGATGGCGCCGAAATCACGCTAGCCATAAGACTGGTATGAATAGTTGGTGAGGCGGATGCCTGACTTGTGGTATGAACATGGTGAACGCGAGGGGGGTGAGTATCGATGCGAGGCGGCTGTCGATGTTGCCATTGGGGTTTGGCGGGCAGTGGTGGTGGTGACGGTGTGTGTTTCCTATCTGCTCCTCGCGCGGTCGAAGGCGAAGAAATAAAATCATCAAAACTGTCCAGGGATGCAGAAACCGAGGGTTTCGCAGAGTACAGTTGGTCCACCGATGATTGAGACGCAGGACTTAGTATCGATGATGTTGAGGATGAGCTTGGATAGTGGGTGCGCTCGTACGTGCGACGGGGAGGTGGTGAGGGGGGTGAGGGGGATCTCTGAGGTGGGTATGAATTTGATGGCGGAAATGACGCAGGAGATGTGGGTGGGGGTGGGAAGGACGTAAATGCAGTGAATTCGTCGTCAGACTCGTAAGGATCGGAAGTGGATGTATGACCGGGCGTTAATGTCGGGAAGATGCCTGGCCTAGGTGTTTGTGGAGGAGAAACCGGTGGTGGGGGAAGGAGCGGTGGAATGGAGTGCGAAAAACCCTTTGGAACTGGTGAAAGTGAAAGAGAATGCTGTGACTGTGAGTTGAGTTGAGAGCTTGACTGAAGGCTTTGTTGTATTGATGATGTATTTGACTGTGCGAACGCAATAGTCGGCATTGGTGGATCTTTCAATGAAGGGTTTGGTGTATGCGAAAGTGAAGTAACAGACTTCAGTGACAGCGGGGGGGCTAGGACTGGAACATTAGGTGTATGGTTCGCATTTTCGGTCTTCAAGGGTGCCAGTGCACTTCCCATTACACTCGCGCTATTCAAGGTTCCAAGTACAAGGGAGGAAGACCGGCTAGAAGGTATTGGTTGCTTGGGAGGAGGGGGAATAGGAGGTGGTAATTTTGGTGGAAGAGATGATGGACTATTCGCACCTGTAAGCGCGCCCAGGGTGCCGTCGTTGATGTCTTCATCGCTCGCGCTTGGCACGATGTCAGATAGGAACTCGAGGTCATCAGAGGAGAGTGCCAAAGCATTGTGTTGAGGGCCTCTTGTGAGCGAAAACCGGTTTAGGAAGCGTGAAACGGCGGAGGGGGCTGGTGCAGCTGCGACCACTGTGGGGTAAGAGCCTGTTGATGGCGGGAGAAAAACGGAAGGGGTAGGGGCCTTTGGCGGAGACGCGTCCCGCGGAAATGGCTGATGGAGGACAGACTTGGCACCCTCTTGACTTGACCTTACAGGGGAGGTGGGTCGCTCGGTGGATGTCTCAGCTGGAGCGGCTTGGATTCCGGATGTTCTGCGGTTCCAAAATGAGAGGAAGCCGCCAGTAGTTTTCTTCGGTTTCGATTCCTCTGTCATGCTAAGGCGGTCTTCCTTGTCAAGAATTCTCCACCCAACGTGTGATGTGTCTGGAACGGTATCTTGGGTAGCCTTGATGGACTTTTGCCATTCTAAAGTGCCTTTCGTGGCCAACAAACGAGACAAAGGGCTACTGGCCGACGCAGGCAGATGACGCGTCATCTTAAGTGCTTCGTTCATCGCTTTTGCGGTCGCAGTCGCAGAAAACTGTACGGTGGGTGGTAGAGAAGGATCGGTGGGGACTAACTGAGCAAGAAGCTCCGTGCTAAGGGAAAAGGTCAAAATCGCTACGGGATGCAGGTCACCTAGCTGCCTAGGTCGACGACGTACATGTCTACAAGGTCGTCGAACCCTGATCTCCAGTTGTCCTCGCTGCTAGACTCGGACGGAGGCCAGATCTCCTGTGAGACTTGTGTGCAATGGCGGAGAAGGGTTTCCATCCATTCTGGAGACTGCACTAGACTCAGGAATGAGCTGTAGTGCACGAACGTACGACGGTCGTACCTCGGTGCGAGCGGGTGTTTTCGACTCCTGACGGGCGGCCCCCCACTCGTCGGGTGGGTGTGGAACAGGCTCAGAAGAGGGCGCTGTTCCCCATGCGGTGCTCCAGACGTCGTCGGGGCTGTCAGAGGGTGGATCGGGCGCAGCGGGCTCGACCTGCCAGGCATCGGTCGCCCAGGGATTGTCCATGATGGTGCTGGCCAAGCAGAGCACGTGATCGGCTAGTTTGTTCTCTCTCTCCACCGTCGTCGCGGCCAATGGACATCGCCAACGGCGGCGACAGCATCCTTGACTGGAACGAGGACCGCGTGCACCAGTGGTTCACGACGCTCGGGTTCCCCCAGTACGAACATCAGATAAGAGGTACCCTCGCTCAGCTCCCCACAACCTCACCTCACCTCGCACTGCGTAGAACACAACATTTCTGGGGACGTGCTGTGTCTTCTAGATCCAGAGACCCTCAAGGCGGTCGGTGTCGCCACCATCGGTCAGCGGCTGGCCATCCTCAAAGCAATCTACCAAGCAAAGCTCGCGTACCACATACCCATCGACCCCGACCAATATGTTCCCCCTTGTATGCCCCTCCCTTCTGACCGCCCACGTCGTGTTCAGCCCTGCTTTGCAGCCGAGGCCCAGGAACGCGCCGTGTCCGTCGAGAAACTCAACGACCTTGTCAAAGAACAGGGTAGGGTGCTTCTCCGCAGTCCTCTGCTCATCCTCACGACTCCCTGAATGCGTAGCCCAGCGTGTCTCCCATCTTGAAGAGGATAACAGGCGTCTCAAGGAGACGGTCGAGTTGTTGCTCGAGGAATTTAACCAAGTTCGTAACTTACAACGATCGGTGCGGGGATCCTTGGTGACCGTCAGCAGGCTGTTCACTCCCACAAGCAGGATGAACACACGCTCAAGCGACAACCTTCCTTCAAGTGGGCTCAGTACGTCAATCCCACAAAGTCGCCCACCAAGCCAGAGATGGAGTCTCCGAATCCCTCACCGCACCAAACGGAACATGACATCTCTCATGTGCGGCCGGTACAGCCTAACCCAATTCACACTGGCCCGCCCGCATCACAGCGAAATCCAGTGCCCCCCACTGCCGAATCGCCTGGTTCTCAGCCATCATCATCCACAAGAACCAATCGACAAGAGAGTTCAGACAACCTGAAGAGCTTCAAAGTCAGCTTGGAGGACCCAACATGGAAAGTCTTGCCGGCTGCGTTGAAGAAATACAAGATCAATAACGACAACTGGCAAAACTATGCAATGTTTATATGTTATGGATCAGCTGGTACCCTTCATATCTCCGCCACATTGTCCTCGGCCGCTCACAGCCATCCTGCAGGAAACCGTATCGAACGGTGTCTGAGTTATGACGAGAAGCCGTTGCTTCTCTTCCAAAAACTAAAGGATGCGAAGAAAAACCCCGTCTTCATGCTCAAACACATCAAAGACATACGCTCCCCAATCGCGGTTGCTCAACAAAAGCACGCGCTGCGTAAAGCTTCCATATCGTCCGAGCATGCGGGCAGCAACAACAGCACACCTAGCACCACACCCTCGCATCCTAACAAGCCTGTTGCTCCCGGCCAGGGAAGAACGGTTGCCCGGCCTCCGAGGCTCGAGGTGAGTGACCTATCGGCACCCGCACCACCCCTCACCGGCACTACGCCGCAAGCCGGCTGGCCTGAGGTCATGTCCCCGGTCATTGAAAATAAATCTGGCGAGGATAGTGCGTGGACTTCGACTACGTTGGTCAGTTCGGCGCAGAGCTCTGCGGATCCCACTAAACCCAGAGCAACCACCTTGTATGGATCGACCGAGGCGGACAAGGGGGAGATGGCTCCATCCATTGGCGTCTCATACGCGGTGGCGATTTACCCCTATATGGCAGAACAAGAGGACGAATTTGACGTCGTCGTGTGCGTGTTCATATCCCTTTGCGACCTCGTACCTGTCTCATCCCGGTACCAAGTGGGGATACCTTTGTTATTCTTTCTCGAGCCCGTGGCTGGTGGGTTGTCCAGCGGGACCCAACAGGCTCCGGCGTAGTCGACACCGACACCTCGAAACAAGGATGGGTACCCGCAGGCTGCTTGCTGGAGACAAATGTGCCGGTTGCATCAGCGATAGCCGAAGCAACAGCGGCGGCTAAAGCCTCGGGATCATCTGATGTGTCTGAAAACAAGACACCGATCTTGCCGTTGAGCATCATATCGACGAGCTTCCCCGGCATTGCATTGATGGACTACAAGAAAAAAGGAGAAGAAGAGTTGGATTTGGCGAAGGATGATGCCTTGAGGGTGTTCAAGAGATACAATCATTGGTCATATGTGCGTTTCCGCTCCCTGGAAGTCCCTGAGGCCGACCAATCTTTTGCAGGCCGTTAAAGAGGAGGGCGGTGATCGAGGCTGGGTGCCCTCTTGGTTCATTGGGAAGGTACCGACCCCAGGCGGCGCGCCGCCAACGCCAAGCACAAGTGCAACACCGCCAACGAGCAACGGGCCTTCCCTTGAAGCTGACGTTCCAGCCCAGATCCAAGTCTCACCAATGTCGTCCGCATTCCCTGCGCCAACGTAGTGACGGATATGACAATGTGTACCACCATCATCTGGTGTATCTATTCTTCATGTCTTCTGCTTTCTGAACGATTTCTCTTACGCCGATCTTTTGCATCCACCTACTATTTACATGGCAAGAAGCCACCGCGTCGGTTGCCTCTCGTTATTAATGCTCACATATTCATGGACACATGCGTTCGCTCCCTGTCTCCACAACAATCTGCTTACGCATTTATCACGATACGCTTTCTTCCGGGTTCAGATGGTCGTGACGCAAGATGGGTTCGTCTGTCGTTTCCATGTCAATCTCTTGCTATCATCATACGTTGTATTATATCAATCTAATGATTCCTACCCTGGACATGCGAGATGAGATGACTGACGGGCATCTACCCAAAACGATGAACCATGGCAAAGCTATGTTTCATTAAATACGCCCAGTTGATTTCGAGGCAACCAGTGCTCTCCCTATTGGTATACTTTCAGTACCTTCATTAAGCGGGAAAGATACCATCCAGTGAGCCCAAAGACCTCCAGACTGCCAACATCGATGGATGGGCGCCGAAGTATATCACCCGATTCCCCCGGGTGCAGAGCGAGATCCGAAACATCAATGGCCCAGTACGGCCTTCCACCGCGGAATTCATAGGGTTTAAGCCGAGCGCGCGAGGTGAAAGCTGCAAGAGGAAGATGAAAGACGGTAGCTACCTCGGGCTGGGATATCGTCAGCGAGGGGAGAGATATGGATGGAAGCGGGGTATCAGTAGCGTCCTGAAACGCATCTTGGCTTTCACAGGCGTCGGAAGTTCCCAAGCCGAAGTCGGTGGATTTGGATCGAGCACCCGGCTCGTGGCGCGAGGGAAAGAGCGCATTTCCACGCGGATGAACGAAACCCTGAGCATTGGCAAGTTTTCCTTCAACGGGGGACTCGGACGTTGATAGGGGACATACGACGTAGGGCCACACCCGGAGACCATTTAGGCTCAGCTCGGCAGGACCGCACCGTCCTATGACTTCGATTTGACGAGGAAGAACACCGACTTCTTCGTGCGTTTCCCTCAAGGCAGTGGCCAGGAACGACGGATCCGTCTAGCGGCGAGAATGAGCGTGGCCCGACCCGAACACTAGACTCGCGAGGCAGATTACTACCTTGTCCACCCTCCCGCCCGGAAAGCTGGCACGGCGAATTAGACTAGGAAGTGTTGCGCAAATGTCGCTCCCACCTTACTTCACCAGCATGCGTCCTTAGCTTCCCTCTGACCTCGAGAAGCACGCCAGGCGTGTTATTCACGTTGCAGAACGGGACGAGGACGGCTGCGTGTGATTCTGTCGGGTCTGGGGCGATATTGTCGTGGCTCGCCTCTGCGAGTGCGTTTCTCACCACTGCGAGCGAGGTACGCGTGAACGGAGCGGTAAGGGAGATGATGGAGGAGGACGGTGTGATACCCATCGGTGCCGCTGCCACGGTTATGAACGTTCTGGACAACATGCTGCCATTCTGCGAGCGAGCGAGCAAGGGTTGATGTGCACAGTACTGAACGTTGGACGGAGGTCGGACTCGATTCGGAAAGCTGACCCTTTACCAGTAGTACTGCATGACTAGCAAGCATCACTAATTAGTATTTACTATTTGACATTTACATGGATGCCGTCGAAAAGGCCAACGCCGAGCGCCAGAAAAGATGGTACTCTCGTCCGGCCGTCCTTGTGTGTCGTTCCTGACCGCCTTGCGTGTACTGCAGGATCAAAGACCAGAAAATCGGCGAAGGCACTTACGCCGTTGTCTACAGAGGTATGTCGTTTACACGCAAGTCTGCGCCGACCCTCCTAATCCCCACCAGGTCGCGAGGCATCTGCCTCGAGAAAGGTCGCCATAAAAAAAATCAAAGTCGGGCAGTTCAAGGATGGTCTCGACATGTCTGCCATCCGTGAAGTCAAGTATCTTCGCGAGCTACACCACCAAAACATCATCGAGGTAGTTCCCTTCGTCTGCACACCTCTGTATAACACTCATCCGTTTCCAGCTCATGGATGTGTTCTCCTCTAAAACAAACCTCAATCTAGTCCTCGAGTTCTTGGATACCGACCTTGAGATAATAATAAAGGACCGTTCGCTCGTCTTTTTGCCGGCAGACATCAAGTCATGGATGGCGATGACCTTTCGTGGACTGGAGTTCTGTCATAGGAATTTCATTCTCCACAGGGTGCGTTGTGTCCTTTGATCATTCTGCGTAGGGCAATCTGGTATTCGGCACCCATTGTCGGCTGCTAACGCGAGTCCTTGTCGAGCATAGGATTTGAAGCCCAATAACTTGCTCATCGCCTCCGACGGGCAACTCAAGCTCGCTGACTTTGGTCTCGCAAGAGACGTCGCAGATCCCGGATACAAAATGACATGTCAGGTCATCACTCGGTTCGATCACGTCCACACTTCAATGTGCAGTCAGAGTCTCACCCCGTCCTGTGTTAGCTGGTACCGTCCTCCTGAACTCTTGTTCGGCTGCAGATACTACAGTACCGCAGTCGACATCTGGTCCGTTGGGTGTATCTTTGCAGAGCTCATGTTGCGCACGCCATATCTCCCCGGCGAGTCAGACATGGACCAGTTGAAGACCATCTTCCGAGCACTCGGCACGCCGACGGAGGAGGATTGGCCGGTGAGCATTTTATTGTCCTTTTTTTCTTGTCGCGCCTTTGCCATGACGTTTGAGTTGACTGTCACGACGTGCATATATGGTTGCCGTCCCCCCCAGGGTCACACGAAACTCCCGGATTACATTCCCGTAGGACAATTCCCCCGTACCCTCCTCCGTGATCTCTTCACCGCGGCCTCTGGAGATGCCCTAAACCTGCTGAGTAGGTGTCTGACGTACGAGCCACGAAAACGGATCGGTGCACGCGAGGTTCGTCCTCGTTCTGAGTATTCACCCAAACCTCACCCTTGTGACGTTGCCATGTTTCGTACAGGCCCTTTTCCATGCCTACTTCACGTCCCTCCCTTATCCAACGCATCCGTCGAAGCTGCCCAAACCTGCCTCTGCCCAGTCACGCCCTCTGGAAGAACTAGACGGAAACGTTGAGCCGGTGGCATCAGGCCCAGTCGTCAAAGCTGCACCGCCGAACAAGTTGAAACGTAAGCTTTCATCTCCAACAGATGGTTTGCGGCCGTTAGTACGCAAGTTAGATTTCGGTCAAGCGTTGTGATGCAGATGTGTAACCGCATCCGCAAGTTGTATCAGGGAGGGCAGTCCCCCTGTGACGCGTACACGTAGAGATATAATGTCAATTTCCAGCAGTATTTCGAGGATAGTGCTTCCGGTTGTGAGCAAAGCACAGGTTGGCAACAAGAATGAAGAATAAAAAGAAACACGATTGACACCAAAGTACCCGGCATAATGTATTATACTTTAGCGAGGCGCATCACAAATAGAACATTTATCGGCGGCGCTCGCAGGATTGGAGAGCGAACAAACAGAGCATATCCATGTACCACTCTCAGGCTTGGATGGCGGTGTCAGGCCAGCTGCGGACCAGTCGAAGTTCTTTGATGGAGCGTCTAGTGGAGTTGTTGCGGCAGGCGTAGGCGAAGTTGGCGCGGGCGTAGGTGCAGGAGTGGGCCCTGTCGGCGCCTGCCGCGGTGCATCGCAAATTGTACACTTCTCCATTGCGTCTGCAGGATTTTGCAGGCAGCAAAGTGAGCACGTCCAAGACTGTGCTGAGACGGTCGGCGCCTTCATCCCTGCCGCCGTCCAGTTGAACCCATTCATAGCACGTACTGGCGCAACAACAGGGTGGAACTCGTAGATGGGGAGAGACGCAACAGCCAAGGACAACACGCTGTTACGTGCCGCGGATGAGCTAGGACCAGCGGGAGAGGAAGAGTTTGTTTCGAGGGAAAATGTATACTTGGGGAGTTGATCAACATTCAATGCGAGAGCTTCCTCCTTTGGTGACAACTTGGCCGTTGTAGGGACCGCCATTGTCTTAGGGATGGCAGGTGACGGTACGGTAAGTGTTACAAAAAGCGGTGAAAGTGGTGCAGGTACGGCGTCCCCATTCTTGACCTCAACTTTGTCAGCATGGAAGCTGTACCGAAGCTTAGAAGGCTCCTTGGGCGCCGAAGTCTTCAACCCACCGAACATCGGTTTAGTAACAGGGGGAGGGGACAGCGTTGGGGGCGATGGGGGCGACGAGGCAGATTTGCCATTGACGTGAACACTATCGTCCGTGGGCTCAATAATTTCTGCTGGATGTACGATTGCTTTGGAATGACTGGGATCGTCGACCTCATGCGGCTGAGGTAATGGTCCGACAGGCGGGGTTTTACGCCGCTTGAAGGGGATCTCTTCATCTTCTAGGATGTCGACTGTTTCCACAACGTCAAGAGTAGGACGAACTATGCCCGAGGGGCCGTTGTGAGCCGGAGGGAAAAGTTCGCCGTCCAGGAGGCCTTCCCCACGGCTGGGCTTTTCCATCTCGGACGGCGGTCTCGAGCGTTTGGTACCCTGTGAATACAGTGCAACGTGAGCCGACCAACCGGGATTGTCAGACGAAGAGCCCACCTTGGGGACGGTGGCTTCAATGATAGCTTGCGCAGATATCTCTGATTCTTGTTCCTTGGGCTTCCCAGAATGTTTTGGGGTAGGTTTGGCTCGTTTAGTCACAGGTTTCCTGACTGGCGCCGGGGGTTTCACAGGGCAGGCGGTTTGGTAAGGATTGGAGACATCTGGCCTCTTCACGGGTGTCGCTTCTTTGATGAGCTCGGTCATGAAATCGGCCGCTCGGGTGGGTCTAGAAGGTGGGGAGGCCTGTGGTGGTGAATCGCTCTCTTTCCATGTCTGCCGTAAGGGAGAGGGGATGACCGGGGTGGTAGGCTTCATCACTAGCCCGGCAGTACGAAGACGTGGCTGCGAAACGTTCGCTTTCGGTGTAACCGGCTGCACAGGAGCAGGTGTAGAAAAAACAGCGGGTTTGCCGTTCAAAGTCGTCCCAGAAGGACCGAACGCGTGATGCGAAAAGGAAATGGGAGATTCCGGCACTGAGGTTGGGAAGTTGATGGTCGAGGTAGAGGGCACAGGTTTTTGAGGTATTGAGGACTCAGCCTCATCGCCCACACGCCGTCGCTTCGTGTCAGTTGCCAGCGGTGTCTTAGGTGGGGACAGCTTAATTCGATGCTGCTGCGGACGAGGTGCAAAACCGGGAGACTGGTAGCGATTGCGCGGGCGCGAACTCCCTGCACCCTGCCATCGATACACGCCATTGGGATTCCTGGACAGAGTTTTGCGGGGTGCGTCAATGCCGTTCACACCTTGACTTCGATTTGGCGAGGCCCCGCGGGAAGGCGACACGGAAAACCGAAACGGCTCAGGTTTGTCAGGAACAAACTTTGACCCTGCACCAACAAGGGTTTTGTGAAAAATACCGATGCAAGAAGTAATGAGAGTACCTTGCACGCTCTTCTGGATGTAATCCACGATGCCAGCTGCCTCAAACTCGTTTAGAGGCTGCCCAGCTTTCTCGACCAAAAACCTCGTCACCGGCTCGAGGTTTTTGGCTAAGGAGCCAGGAGAGGTGGGGGAAAGCGCATCCAAAGAAAATGGCTGGTTTGGGGATGACTGTGGAGCATGACCCGAGCTCGCAGTCAAGCTGTCCCCTGCAGATGGCCACGATGAACCGGGTGACAACTACATGAGGTTTGAGCGATCTTGCACTCGAAGGAACGTAAGTCGGGTACATGCCTGCTGTGGCGGTGGTGGTGGTGGCAGCAATGGTAGTAGGACAGGCGGTGAAATTCGACGAGGGGGAGGGCCTTGTTCGATCTCGCCGTCCGACGGACCTGAAATATCCAAATCTTCTGGCTCGCCAGTGCCCCCAAAAGGATTTAGAAAACTGAACAGTCCAGAAAGACTCCAAAACTAGGGGAGTGATTAATACGTGGCTTTGGCAACAGACAAGATTCACGCACCGGCTTCTTAGGCGGACGAGCCTTGGTTGATTGCGAAGGTCGCGCGTACGGCGAGGAGAGGTTACTTCTGATGGCGCGCCGGTCATTCCGTCTGACAGCGCTCATTGTAAATAATAAATAGCGCTCAGCTCGACAGGGCGAGCAACGAGAACGATGAGGATGTACTCGACGACGAGCGCGAGGACGAAGTCGAGAAGGAAAACACGAGAACAACGATCAACGGCAGGGAACACGGGTGTTTAGGGCCGGACGCAGAAAGACTTTGGTATTGTCGTCGCTTTTTCACTGTTCCGTCGACAACGTCGCCATGCCTGACAAGGTCGTGAAGACGCCCTACCCGCTCATCGACGCGGACCCCCATTTCTCCCGTGTTGTTCGTTATTTCCGTCCTTCCGACTATGCGACTTGGGCTGCAGCCACAGGCGCGTTTCCAACAGCCTTGTACTTGTGGAGTATGCGTCGGGTTCCTTCGATACGATGTCCTTTGTAATGTCCCTACAGACATGGCTGACCCACTACCGCCCAACATCCGCCTTCGTACAACGCTTCGTCTCGGTGGTCTCATGGGCTTCATAGGCGGCTTTCTCTTTGCGTACCAGAATTCGAGCTGTAAGCATGTTCTCGGGGTTCACCGGAACCTATTCTGATCAGACCAAGTGCGTTTCTGGGGCTGGAAAGAGAACAAACGCGAGGAAGAGTTGGACTTGGCCGAGTTGAGGCAACGCATCGCCGAAGGCAAGCCCCTACACCCCCAGTCTTCCCAGCCAGGGTGGATACAAGATGTTGCCTACCGCAACTCTGCATGGTCCCAACTTAAATTCCGTGAGTGCCCGCATTACGATATATCACCTCTTCATTGATTCGACTCGTTTGTAGAGGCATTCCCGATGTAAGCCCTGTGAGACGTCCACTGTGATTGCCTAACAGTCTGCACAGGTTCAACTTTGTCAACCACCAACATCATGGTACAGACCCAGCCAAATACGGCGTCGAGGAGAAGGAGGTGGCTTAATGGATGCCCACAGTCCAGGTGTAACTCTGTGGCTAGTAGTTGTTGGGCCATATCCTTTGGTATCGGGTTATCTAAAGGATCAATTTCCCTGCATCGACAACTATCCGTCGCTCTTTGCGGACGTGCAATCTTATCACAACTTGCCCTCAATGCCAGAACAAAAGGTTGACCACAACCCCCGTGTACTGGTCTGCCTCCCCTAGGTGTGGGACATGGGCTGATTGAGTCGATCTGACTGGACACGTTTGAAAGAACAGTATGTCGTGTGCTTCGTCGTAATGCCCATTCACAAGCGGTGGGGACATTTGGCTTGTGAAGGTCATCGACAAGGGCCCAAGCTGCGTGCGTATCCACAACATAGAATTCGCTCGAGCCGCGCCTAGCCAACCGAGCAAGTATGGAACGTGTCCCACAAAGAGGGAGAGAGAGAGAGTAACATCAAGCCGTCTTCCGTCCGCTCCAAGGAATGTACAAGGAATTGAGGTACGAAGCGGCATTCCCCACCAAACGTGTTCGTAGAGGACTTGGTTCGCTTGGAGGTAGTCTTGGTACGTGGTGATATGTTCCGCCTGGTGTTTATTGGGCTTTTCCTGAACTTCTCAGGGCAACTTGAATAAACCTGAAGAGGGCGCCTGCCCCCCAACAACAATTTACCGCTCGCAGAGAAATCAGTGACGAGTCGCGACAAGCTTGAGCAATCCAAAGCCGTGGAGTTGTGAAGACCGAGGCAAGCATTCCTCCCAGGATTGTGCTGTAATGATCGCTGATCCCGGGTGATCCAGGCACGCGTCTGTATCCAAAAAACTGGTGCTACCACATTCCTCAGGGAGATGGGTAGAACGATCGTTTTCGACCTGACCATAAAGGACAGCGGGCTGCAGAGGGTAGTCGGCCGGGCGATGATGTCCACGTACTATCCGTGTGGGTAACCTCGGAGGACGAAGGGGCGACTGGCCACCCTGCGCAGCTTTCCCACAGCGTGTGTCAGAAAGGTTGTCAAAAATATCTTGCAGCAATGCGAACAAGATTCGATTTTTGATGTGGCGACGCCGCTCGCCGTGTTTCAGAAGAGCTCGGAAACATGCTACGTGTAACGGCGAGAGCGTTGATGCTTTGTGCCCCAGTGACGCAGCGCAGCGGTGTGGTTACACGACCATATACATGCACACCTCCTACAGGCATCCCTCGGATGGGACCGAGGTGGTCACCGTGTGCTTGCCAGTGTCTCGAGTGCCCGCACGCTTCCCGAACCAGATAGACTTCGGTTAGAGTTGACAACGCACGTGACTCTCTGAACCATATCCAAAAAGCTCAAGTCCGTTTTGCGTCCACCTCGCCGTCCCCCTCGAGCCAGCGCGTCGCAGTTCGCCAATGCCAATCGGATTGACGCTGTACGATGTCCTTGGAATACCCACCGATGCCACCACAGAAGATGGTTCGTCCTTTCTGTGTCACCTCTTCCGTGCCGTCCCTGCTCAGCACCCGTCTTCCTGCAGTAAGGAAGGCGTACAAGACAAAGGCGCTCGAAACACATCCCGATAAGCTCGAACCAACGGCGAGTGACCGCGAGAGGAGAGCTGCAGAGGGAAAGTTCAGAAACGTATGAGCACAGTCCAGTTGCGCGTTCACCTTGTGCGCTCCAGTGCTCATGCTGAGCGTCTGCAGGTATGCGAAGCCTTTCAGGTTCTGAGTGATCCAACGAAACGAGAGGCCAGTACAACGCATTCATCGTGCATGCAGCCACTGATGAGTGCCTAGGCCTATGATGAGCGCATACAGCGCGCACGGCTGAACAAGCAAGCTTGGGACGAAGAACACGAGAAGCGGAATAAAGAGCGTGAAGAATGGGCACGCCAAGCTAAAGAACGAAGCGATGCCCGCATAAAGGCACGAGCTGATTTGTACGAGAATATCCGCAAGGTGAAGGAGAAGGAAGAGATGCACGCCAAGCTGGTGGAACAATTCTACCAGGAACTTTGCGACCGGAATCCAGAATGGGAGATCAGGAAACAAGAGGCCCTCAAGGTAGCCACCTTGTCTTGTACTCCAACACGTTCTCATGCGATCCTTGTCTGCAGCGCAGAGAGATGCGAGAGAAGGGTCAGCTATCCGCGCGACAAGGCTCCACCCGTTAGCCGTGGCGGTTTCTCTACCTTTTTTTTATGGTCGTATTCTTATTTCTTTATGTTGGAGGTTCGTGTACTTCGGATCCCTTGTTGTACTATGCTGCCCCTTGTTCGTCCGTTGCTCACATTTCTATTCCACCTCTCTCTTTTCTTCCTTCATGTTATCTAACTTTACGTGCACGGTCAGGGATCTTCTCGCCATGTCCATCTTGTACTATCGCGATACCCGCCATTCTTCTGCTACTCTGGATCAGCTGTTATCAGGCCAGCGTGACATGCGGATGGTCCAATCCTTGCTCACCAAGTCGCCCTGCCACGACCTTGGCTAGGCGGCTTTGGGCGATCCGTCCGACGTCTTCGACCGCCCTGCTTAGTTCCTCGCGCCAGACGTGACTGTGTTTATCGATGGGCGAGAAACTCTCTACGCTTGGCTCGCTGGGCGACAAAGAATGTGTGATTCCGAGCTTGTCCTCCATCTCTTCCGCAACCACTGCCCGGCTCCGGCCATTGACAAATGTGATGTATCGTAGCCCGGGATAGACGCGTTCATAGCATGCATTCAGATGTGCGAGCCGCGCGAGGACCTCGGGAGGTGTAGGTTGTGACGTTCCTCCGCTCTGCTCCCTGGAGCTCAGGACGGAAAGATTCTTCGTCTCCCCGATCCTAGGATGCCCTCCGATGAACCGGTCCTGAAGCTCTGGATCCCAGGCCCGAATGATGTCCATAGACCTGTCAAGGACGCTCTCGGCATCGTATTCGCGCTGGTCGCGCTGGGCAGCAAGCAACTCGGGAAGCAGGTGTTGTACAAGCACGTCGGAGTATTCAAAGAGTGCGACCAAGACGTCTTGGAGCTGCTCGGCAGCCATCTCGTGCAAGTCCGGTCGTAAAAGAAAGACTGCTTATCGGATCCATTCCTAACCTGGCCAGCACAGAGGCCGACGTCAAAGGCTTCCGGGGTTCCGTTCTTTTCCTTCGTCTGGCTCGCCATGGTGCCAGCCCGCCCTTTTGTCTTACACTGGGGCATCATCTCCACCGCCAAGATTTCCGGCGCTTTCGTGTGAGCCTACAACGTTCGGGCAGGCGTCGTCTTCCTAACCAAGGTGCCCACAGGACATCCTTATCGATCCCAAGACGTGCGCAAAACTTTCTAGTTTACGCTTTTCACTCGCTCACTCGCTCTTGTAGTCGCGGCGTTTACGACGTAGCACACAAGGTGGCCGCGGTTGGTTCCCGGAACGTACATCGGCAACCCAGTTCATTGCCGAGTGCGTCAACGGAGATCTATCTGTCAGGGCATATGGCAGCTACGCAGAAGTCTATGCGGACAGCGTGAGTCGTCATTTCCCCCCTCGTAGCGTGAAAGCCGCCTAGCTCATACAGAGATCACAATAATGTTGACGCCATCTACATTGGTCAGTGGCAGCGTTACTTGGTAGCTAGCCACAGCATGCTCACGGTGATGCATCAGGTACTCCCCATGCGTTGCACTACGAAAATGCATTGGATGGTATCAGAGCGGGGAGACATGTACTCTGCGAAAAAACAGTCACGTTAAATACTGCAGAACTCCGGTCCCTCCTCGCAGCCGCGAAAGAACATGGGGTTTTTCTCATGGAGGCCCTCTGGACGAGATTTCAGCCACTCACACAAGAGGTCAAGAGAATTGCAGAGAGCGGTGTCCTTGGGGAGCCCCTCGCATTAAGCGCTGACTTGTCTTGCGACTTCGGGCTGAGTCGTGAGTGACCGTGGCTGGACCCACTCCACCGTCGACGTTACTCTCGTCTCAGAACTCCCGACTACCCACCGAGTTCTTGACCCTGTGCTGGGAGGTGGTGCACTACTTGATCTGTAAGCGGAACATCGGGGGAAGACATGATTCAACTCACTTGAATGTTGACATTTAGTGGTCCTTACCCACTGGTCTGGGTGCGTCAGCCACTTTCCTATCGCGAGACCCAGTCTCATCGTTGTTTGCAGGCCATCCTGGCGCTGTACGAGCATCCTTCTAACAGGAGGGCGAAACCCTCGAGCGTCACGGGTACCATGCTCAAAACGCCATTGACGGGGGTCGATCGCAGCACCTCCTTCACTGTCACTTTCTCGCCCGACTCACCTTCCGCTCCGAATACACTTGCGGCGCAGGCAGTACTGAGTTGCAATATCAGCGTGGCTCCGTACCAAACTGGTGTTATTATCCGCTATGAGCACGGAACGATCGCCATTGCTGCACCCATTTATTGCCCAAAATCGTTCACTGTGCAATACTACCAGGAGGACAAGCCGGGCTTGATCGTGAGAGAAGAGACGAGGTTTGAGTATGTCGGGGGTGGGTGGCACTTCGAAGCAGACGAAGTAGCGCGATGCGTGAAGGACGGGAAGGTGCAGAGCGACCTTTGGGGCCATGATAAAAGCTTGTTGGAAATGGAAATCTTTGACGAGGTAATTCAGCAAGTTTGATCTTGCCGGCTTGATTGCATCTGCGGTCGCAGGTCAGACGTCAAGGGAATTACAAGCTCCCAGCAGGCGTGGAGAGGGTTCAGTGAGCGGCTAGTAAAGCTGTGTGGACACTGTACAACAGTTTTATGCCTGAAAGTAGTAGGAAGATGTTGGACGACGTGATTTAGCAAGTGGCGAGCTGGACACCGCTACATTACCTTAACACCACCACCTCCATGTCGATCGACAAACTGAGTGTGTCCTTGGAGCCACACCTCCGAGATGCATTGGCGGTTCTTATGCAGATTCTGCCAGACGAAGCCTCTCAGCAACTGGCCCCCCGCTTGTCACCCAAAGTGGACGAGACAGTTGCGCCAATCATCCCATACGAGCTCATCCTGAAGATAGCACAATGGTGCCAAACTCCGAATGGCAAGACAGCCTTGCAGGCTTGTTCACCACCCCTCGATCCACAGTCCTACACGATGGTTTCGTTGCTCGCCGGCACCCGCACCTCCCCCGACAAGTGTTTTCCTCCGTACACAGCCAAAGACCCCGAAGAGGAGCAGCGCCTGAAGACCAAGGACAGAAAAGCCATTGCTTCCCTGGTCAATGCTGTCCTCGGCGTCCTTTGCACCGGGGTCGCAGCTTGGTGGGCAGGCGGGCGGACAGGAATGCAACTTGAGCGGGTATGCTGTGACTGTTCTATTCCCGCCTGGATTGCTCCAGTTAACACAGCTGTTGGTAGCGCGCGCTGTTGGCTGTATGCGGCGCGCTGGTCGTTGCCTTCGCCGAGATTGTACTGTTCATAATTTGGGATTCGAGGCAGGCACCTCGGCCACGCCAGCCCGCGCGCAAGTACATATTGGTCCGGCACAAGGACACCGTGGAAAGCGACAGCGTCTCCGACGTAACCCCTCAGGCGTCAAGCACAGCTATAGAGGACACATCCCTTCGCCATCGAACGACCACGTCGGTGGCGAATTCTGCCGCCGCATGACGTCCTTTTGTACGTCCTGACCTTTGACAAATCTTCTAGAATGGAAGGATTGAAATAGCCCAAAGATGCGTCAAGTTACTTCCTGTATACTGGGGACTGCTCTGCTTCGTACGGGTTTCTAGAACGGTACCCTTGGCGCCGGGGCCAGATCGTGGGCCCGAGCCACTCGACGGTTAGCTCCGCGTCAGACTAGACTACTGGCCAGTGATGTGTACACTGAATTGAACTAGACTTCAAATCTCAACATTTCCATCGTGCCTGCGAAGTGTATCCCTCACTTATTTCTTCCTTCCCTTCTTTTTCTTGTTGGCAGGCACAGAAGGGGCTGGTAGCTCCACAGTACCTCCAGCTGCCTCGGCTTCAGTGCCTTCGCCTTGCTCGATCTTTGTGCGTGCCTCTAAGAAGAACATGACATCTCTGAGTTGATCTTGTAACTCAGATACCTTGATATCGTGCTCCTGCTTTTGCTTTTCCGAGAGTTCCGCCTTCTCCTTCATCTTTCCCAAATTATTCAACAAGCCCTCGCTGACCGCTTTCTCTTCCTTGAGCTCCTTCTCAAATTTCCGAGCGAGTTCTGCAGCTTTGTCTGCTCTCTTCTCCAGCCTTTGCTTTTCGCGATATATCTCCTCGAGTTTCTCCTCTTCCTCGTGGCGGCGCAGCTGTTCCTGTTCCTGCGCATTGGTCTTTCCTTTTGCCACCTCTAAGCCGAGTTTGTTCGCCACGCTCTGCAAATCGCTGACCTGTGTCTTCAAGTGCGTAATCTGCTCTTCATAAAAGGACCTCTGGGAATCGAGCTGAGATGTGAGCAGATATGAATACTCGATGCCAATAGCTTCTATTTTCTCCGCGCTGAGAGCATCGGCATGGCTTGGTCCCGGTACATCGTCCTCCCTGGAGTTCACGCCCATGGAAGACGACGCAGAGGGGAGTTCAACCAACTTTCCGTCCGCCTTGTTTTGGATCAGCCGATGGACGTACCCATCGCCGGCGTAGTCCCACACTCGCTGGGTCTCCAATTCGAGGGCATAAAGATGTGTTGTACTTTCGTAATGGGCATGGGCGTGGGCACGACCATAGCGACCGCAGCCGATGTTCCCGCAAATGAGACATATCCACAGGTTTGTTGTGGATGGACAGTCGGCACAAGTGGAGATGGATGGTGTGGCCGCGTTCGCGAATGGAACGGTACGCGAACGTGATGTCGTAGGGTGCGAGGACAGCAGCGTCTGAGAGTACCGGCAGACGGGACACCTATCAATAAACTATGAAGTGAACCGAAAGAGGTGTATCAGAAATGTAGACGAACCGGCTGTCTCCCCATTTGCTGAGGCACATGCAATGAAACGTATGAGAGCAAGGAACGGTGATCAGACCTGTTACAGCGGCGTCCATTCTTTCGAGGCACACCGGACAAGTCGGAAGTTCGTACGTCTGAGTCTGTGGAGAGCCTAGCCGAGATATTGCCGCGGATACAAGGTCTTTTGTATCGATTTCCACAGACAAAATGCGTACAACATGACATGTCTCAGGCTAGGAGATCAAGCTTGAGATGACTCCCGATTCAGGGATTGGCAAGACACTCACGTCCATCGAATTGAACGGTTTGCCATTATAGGCCTCGACAAATTCCGTCGCTTGTTCTGGTCGTCGAAACCGGATGAGGGCCATCGAACGGTTGGGTGCACAGTCTCTACAAGGATCGTGTTCTGACAAGTCACTATAAACCAGAAGCAAGACCGCAGGAGGAACACGGACCGGACTAATCGAAGGTGGGCCATCCCCTCCGCGGCTGGGGCCACAAATGCAAGAAAATCAGAGGGTGTCATCCACGACGGAACAGCGAGAACGCCCAGTGTGACATCATCGGAATCCGCTTCTCTCGTTGAGAGCGAGGACGCCAGCTCGTCAGCATCCGGTCGTCTTTCACAGTCGCGGTAGACATGGACAACCCCTTCCGGCAAGTTGGTGGAGCCAGACTTGACACGGGAGAGCGGGACAAAAGTAGCGGTAGCAGGCCCTGTCAGTAAATACTTTGAACACCGCAGGAATTAGGACGAGTGCTGGCGAACATACCCCTGACACTCTCATTTGTTCTACCAGCATAGACGGACATGTTCTCGAAGTCGATCCAATCCAACCGGATGGGACCAAACCTGTAGTCTTTATGAGCAGGGTTGAAGATCGCGTTCTTCCTTGAGGTCGGCTTTGCAGGCTGAGATGGAAGATGGTCGAATACTGACTTCGGTAAGAAAGTATCGACGACGGAAGGATGTGACTGAGATGTTTCTGTTCCTCTTTGCACGACGATGCGTACGTGGTAGCCGCGCATTATGAAGTTGCCCCGGAGCAGTGTATCATGTTCAATGTAGCAGCTTGTCAAGGTCGAACTTTTGCCGGACTTGCCACACCGGTGATGTCCTGATCGGGTCTTTGTTCTGGACAACGATGACCTATCCCGCCAACATAGACTTTTGCAGACTTTGTGACGCGTTTCTCACTGGGACGGATACCTCCACGGCCGAGTTAGATGGTATCGCCAAAGACCTTGCACAGGACGCGAATATCAGGTGTGTTCCCTCGTATCCGTGCTCATGCCTCCAACTTATGGATAGGGTGAAAATGGGCACCGGTAACCCATCGATATGGCCCAGTCTCCACCAGGCATGGGATGCACTGGCCAGACATGTCGCATTTGATGAGGACGAACCACTAACTCGAAGTCTCGTCACGAGCTTCGCGAGGTTCACCAGAAATCTTGTCGCGGCAGTACCAAGCAACCAGCAGAATGCATTGTGAGCTCGAATACCGTGTCCCATGACCATAAGACCAACTCAGAGTCCCAAGTACGAGCGAACCTTCTCTGCGGCGTATCCTTTACGCTTATACTTGCTGGACAGCAACGCAAGATCCACAATGTAAGCCAGATTTTTTCGTAGAAATGCCGCGGTTACATCTTGTATAGCATATCCTGTCACACGTATGCTGGTTCAGGCGCTTTCTAACATGGTGACCTCAAATGATGGTCTCATGAGCCATCTTTGGGAGACTTACCTGAGGCTCCCAGAGGAACAGGTCGTGTTGATGTGAGTGCTGGCGTGTGGATTATCGTGTATTTGTTTCCCCTAACTACCTAAAGTCGACTTTTGGGTTCGCCAGATGCTCGAACAATCCTATCGCTCCTCGTGCTCTTGGTCAATTGCATTCATGAGAGTAACCATCGGCGGTACGCAGCTTGTAGTACTACCCTTCTTGGTGTTACCCTGAACGCTACAAAAAAGAGAACTACTTGCTGAGACGCAAGTTGGTGCTAGGTTGTGCACAACGCTGTTGGATCGTATGGTGACTTCATATGAAGCAGAGGAATCCGGTGACGAAGCGAAAATATTTGATTGCATGTAAAGTCGGATGTTCATCATCCTGAATTACATACTGAGTGACCTTCCCAGGTATAATATATTTGCACACTTATTTGACGGCGGATTTGCCCCGAGGCTGTATGCAAACTTGAAAGTGTGCGTTCTCTCCTTATCGTCTTGGACAACAGTTAATAATGCTGCAAGTCCGGGAGAGATTATTGCACCCAACCAGACCACACTACTCCGGTTATTAGACTCATATCTCCAATCCGCACATGCGACGACAGTACTCGTGGGGATGTGCCCTATGCTGACAACATGCTTTTTCGAGTTCTGCACGTTTGCTGTCCGGACAATCAAAGGATCTATTGGGATAGATAATATGGCTAACATCGAAGCCAATTTGCCGGATCATGGCGCTATCGATCCGTTCCTACCAAAGGTGTGCGAGGCACTTATCCTCGTGACCCAGTGTCTTGTCAGCGCCATGCTTGAGTTCGAAGGAGGCTGCGTAGCAAATTACTCGAAAGACGAGCTGTCGCTCCTCCTTCGTGGCGCTGTCTCGCCGTATGGTCAGGACATAGCAGCATGTGCGATAGGTGAGTCACGCATCAAACATCAAGCGACGGCGCGGCTGAGCGGACATTATGACAGAGTTATTGCGGCTTCTGGACATTTTCCTCCCGCGAATTCACTTTGGGAAACCACTGCCGTCTTCTGGGGCAACCTCTGGCAGATTTCCAGACCCAACGGGATTCTCGTATATAAAACGTGATCTCGTGCGCCTACTAGGCGTTCTGTGCTACAAAGACAGGAAGATACAAGATTCGATCCGTAATTGTGAAGGCATCCCTGTGATCATGAACATGTGTGTTGTGGATGAACGCAATCCATGTGCGTTGCCCATTTTGCATTGCGGGTCACTCCGGGATAACGTAGTGGTCAGACCTGCGTGAACACGCTGTATTCACACTTCGCAATCTCCTGGAAGATAACGAGGAAAATCAAGAGGTGATGAATAATATCCAGCCTCCTGAAAGGTGGGATCAAGATGGGACGTTGCACAAATAACTGTGAGTGTGTACACAAACATCAACAGCACCTACCAGGTGGACGACAGAACAACAATCGAGTGTTCTACTCATCCCCATCCTCTTCAAAGTTCAGCGTTCTCTTTGTCTTTCGTGTACCTGCGCCGGCTTTGCGCACCCTATGCTCTTCCTCCTCCTCCTCACTCTCCACGTCCATATCGCGGCTGTCATCACCACGATCAAGATCCTTTCTTTTCCGCTCTTCCTCCTGTTGTTCGTCGATTCTTGCATCTAAGCGATCTAGAGGATCCTCTTCTTCTTCATGGCGACGTCGCTTTTTACCCGAACCTTCACCGAGCCCACCGTCCTCGTCTGACTCGTCAGCGACAACGAAATCGTCTTCCTGGTACTCGCCGCCTTTGCGCGCCTCCGCCTTTCGTTTGGCGCCGCGGGCGTCATCTTCATCATCGGAGCCTTCGTACTCGGGCTCTTCATCATCTGTCCAGACGTCATGACCCGGACGTTTTCTTTGGCCGGAGTTTCGCCTCCCGCGCATTCCGAATCCTGAGTCGTCTGTTTTCTTTCTCGATTTCCTGGCAGAAAGCCTTAGTAGCTCCTGTTTCTCTCGTTCAGGGTCCATCGTGGGGTCAGGGGCCATGCGCAATCGCGCAATTTTGCTATGCTTCTGACCAACTGCGCGGACCAGCATACGATGGGTTTCTGACTGCATACCCGTTGGTCGCAAGGTCATATAACCGGTAATGACAGCTTCTGCCTGAAGGACCTCCGACCTCTTGTGCTGGGCAACAAGATACGTCAGACCCTGAGGTTTCGAGCTGGACGGCTGAGATACAGAGGACGTGCTCTGAGAAGCCGCTTGAGAACCCCCGATAGACTGGCGAACAACGCCGCCGGAAGTGTCGATAGTCCGGTTAATGTCAAAGAGCTCTTTGCCTAGCCGGAGACTCAAGGAACCATCAGACCAACGGATGATCCGACTATTGGATTGGCGTCTCTGTACCCCACATGAAAAAGAATGCTGATCTGATTAGGCAGACGCTCACATCCTGGTCAAATTCCCCCTTGATCCACCTCCATCGTACGGTATTTTCCACCTTGAGCTTTACGGACATACTCTTTTCGCGAATGCTCTCATTTGGGTGGGAATCTTCTTCGTCCTGTTCTGGGCCCACATACGTATCAGGATGAAATGGTTTTGAGTCCACTTTAACGAAATTAGGGACACGAATCACCCAATGCTAGGACAGGGATAAATCTCATGGCGAGAGACGGAGTGGTGTATTTCACATCACCGTCAGAGGTCCTTGGGATTGGAATGTTCGGTATGGAAACATTGGCCTCTTGGATTGCTGGGGCGGGGGCCGGTTCGTCGTCTTCCATGTATTCCAACGCCCTTCTGTGGTCTCTCTCTGTTTGCGAAAGCTCATCAGAGTCGTACGCGGATCCTGCAGGCGTGGCAGCCAGGCTTCTGCATACGCCTACTATGAGCACCAGGGTCTGTTACGAGATAGTATGAGGACACACGTCTCGGATTTGACCTGTTTAGACTCGTCTCCGTCGGCGTCCTGTCCAAAAAGGTCATCCATGACTTCGTCGCCACCATCCTGGTGTATTGCAGCCTGTCCTATGGTGGGATTTGGTTCCTCCTTGACCTCCGGCTCGTATGCCGAGGTGTCCATGTCAACATCTTGGTTGAGAGATGGTAGCGCAGCAGGGTAGTTCCGACTGTAGCGCACGGGTTCCTCGAGCGCACCCGCCAGCGAGGACATGGCGGAAAGACTAGTAGCACTAACCACCCAAATCAGGCAATCTAGTTTTGTTTCCTTTTTTTTGGGGGGGGGGACAAGCGCCGTGCAATATTCGTGGTGGGGTGTGTAGCAACCATCCATACGAGTTCTACACGGCTAGCACTGAGGTAGGGGACTAATTCGGTCGCTCTGGCTGGAAATGCACTCATGCGCGTCCCAATGTCGTGGTGGGATTCCGTGCACTGCCTGGGCAGTCTGGCTACCCCGGTGACAGCAAGGGGCTGGGCAGCCCGATACCCACTAAAACTGCGAGGGTTCAGCCACCTGCAAAACCCTGCCAGAATCGGGGAGCCAGGTGTGCGACGATTGGATGACCCTGCAGCACCGTGGCCGGACTGAGCGCGGGGCCCATAGTATCAAGCGTGCACGTGCCCAGATGAGGACGGCGTGGTTTTCCTGACTTGTCCGCTCGATCATAACGCCCACCCATACTTCAAGTTGGCAGTGTCGCCACTTCCACGCGCCGGGACGCGGCTCATTAAATTTAACCCAGATCTTGCCCGGATTTCTAGTGACTTCCTCTTTTTGAGTGACGTAGGGCGGCCAGCGCGCAATCCTATGCACCGAGAACAAGGCACCTGGTGGCTGTCCGAGCCTTCTAGAATGGCAGTTTGGAACGGCATCCACCAAGGCAAGTACTTCATCTAGACAAAAGCTGCTCAAACCTCAGAGCCGCGATACTAGTTGGCATGTGGCAGCATGTGCTGTAATTCCTCCCCGGGTCCTCGGTAGGTTGTACACTAGTCCTTTCGGTACACCCTCACACGCCCCGTCGTTGTGTCACAGCAACGTGCTGTGGTACATCGGCATCTGTATCAGCTGTTGGATGTATAAAACCGGCTGCGACACCCATTCCCGACCGTTATCCATCATGAGTAGGGATATGGACTCCTGGGCAGAGGCTTTCTCCACTCTTTATAGGTCGATTGCCAGTGATGACCACCATTCGGTTGGCGACATCGAACACAGCGCGGCGGTGTATTATACCCATTCACCCGCTGATCCTACAGGGACAGACGACTTCCCTCCCGAAGTGAGTGCATGGCTTCATTCAGGCGTAGCAATCGCTAAATCATGTAGATCCCAATCGACTTTCTTACTGGGCCTCCTTTTGTTGGCGCATCCTATGTCCAAGACGCTGATCCCCTATATCATCTGGCAAACGTATCGTATAACCAACGGCAACAACCTTACCAACAACTTCACATTGACACCCAGCTTCATTCCTACCAATCAAATAATTCAGGGGCTTCTACGGCGTCAAGCTCCTCTTTGTCCAATCTGTTGTTAACGCCCGCTTTTCCGTCATGCCCCAGTCGGCAGCCTTTTGCCCACGTTCGTTCTCCCCAATCAGTCTCCCCGGAAAGGGGATCGCTAATGCAGGTGTGTGCACGAGGTGCTTAGGTCTGTTGCACTCAATTCCTTCTGGCTTGTAGGATTCCGACATGGTGCTTCCTCTCCCGGTGTCACCCATGTCTCAATACCCATCAAAGTTTTGGGGAGATAATGCGTCTGATCTTCCCATACCCCCCCTTCCTACGGAACCCGTACGGTTTTCGCCTAGTGTCGTGTACAACGATTGATTATGGCGTTAGGACGAGGTGACGCAGGCGCCAATGCATCACATTCTTGAATGGAGGAGGGTGATCAAAGACTATGGGGCCCATGATTTCGTTCCTCAGGCAGTTTATCAGCCGTACACAGAAGCCGACAGGAAGCGGTACATTCAGGACGTGGAACTGCAAGAAACCATCTTCTTCCAATTGGACGATTCATCCGAACTGGGCGTTCCTCTCGAAGACATCCTTATGCAAAGACTTCGACATCTGAAAAACAAGACCGATCGCATGTTTGTTGGTTGTGGGCCTTCCGTATCCATTCGAATCCAGGCATGTAAACCACCCAGGATACGCCATCAGCTCATTAACACTGTTCTTCAGTGGCCCGGCTACCCTCCCTGGTCAAAACAGATTCCAACGATGGATTTCAGGAACCCAAAGGGCCATATTACCAGGGCTAAGCTTGCGAAAAATATTGCCACTTGTGTTCGGAATTTTGTGAAGGTGAGTGAAATCTAATGATTATACATCCAAATTTCGGTGACGTTAGTTTTAGTTTGCGCAAGACAGACCTATGGAAGCGGATTCAGATAGAAGATGGAAAGTTGGACAACAACACATCAAGGTAGAAGATCTTATCTTGGTGTCCCTCCACCACGTATCGAAGGGGAGTTGGCAACCGCAACTTCGCCTCCGTAACCCGTTTTCCACGCTATCCTATGAATGGAACGAGTCTCTGCCATTAGTCACCTCGTGACTATCACCTTGAAAACAATTACTGGGAACCTAGACAACGTTTACTTGTGTACAATTAACTGCCCTTTTCCTTGGAGATGGATTACGGTACTTCTGATCGGTTTAAGTCAGCGGTCCCAGACTTTAATGTATCGTGTCCCCGGAGTCTGCAGTGGATGTAACTACTCGCCACCATTGCCTACTCCCTACAGCCGGCTGCATGCATGCTTGGGCCCCTTGGGCTGAAAACACAAATGGAGAGCTCCTCCGAGTTGAGCGCAACAAACTGATGCGTTGCCAGCCTGGGGGCGTGTTAACAAGGGCACGGCATGATGCGCTCCTCGCGACATTTCTCCCTTGGCACGAACAATATCTCCGACCTACTTTTTATTCTACCTTCGCATCACTGAGAAAGTACACTCATGTCCTCTTTTAAAAAATAAATGAAAATTCAATCTCTGGCCTCGGGCCGACCGGCCCACTTCTCAGAACCCGGAGACATGCGCTCGAGGGTCTTCAAGCCGGCCCTGAGCCTTGCGACTCGCACAGCATGTGTACTAGTGCTTGCCATCCAGTGCGCATATCAACTCCATTTTCAGCTATCCAGGCTTGAACACAGGGTCCTAGACTTTGCAATTGGATCCTATTACGGCCATCCGTATCGCAACCTGAAGTGGTATTACTATTACCGAGGGAGTCCCGGGGGCCCTAAATGGCCGCCATCTTCAATGGAAACAGTCAAAACCACAGCCTGAGACCGCCGATTTGGGGCATAGGCCAGCTCTGGTTCCCGCCTCCGGTATTACTGCGGCCGGTGCGAAGGTAACCCACCTCGAGTTGGCAAGGTTTCGTGCACAATGACACCGAAAGTCACAGTGGTACCACGCTGTAACCGCAACCTCGGGGAAAGTGAACGGCACAACCTGCGTCGACTGATTGACGGCCCTTTAGGAATCGCTACTACCAACTAGCCCTGGCATGGGGTTGAGTCCGGCAAGGGAACCGCAGAACTTTCGTTTTACTCACTGTCCGTGGATCACTTCCAGTTGCTTTAACAGGTGACCGAGTTTCCGTCCGTCCCAGCTGGTTACGAATAATCTGCCACCAGACGGCTGTGCGCCGGGGTGAGAACCCAGAAGTCGTTGCTGTACTACCCTGCACCTGCACGCTGTTCTCCCAACGGGACAATCCATCGTACTGGGATTGCGGATTGCCTCCGGGCCAAGTAGGTGTCCCAAGGAATTTCTTCATTCTCGAAATGAAAGATACCTCCTAGTCATCCTGTGCGCCCGGGATTTTTTTTTCTTTTGCACGACTGAGCTGAACCTGTGTGGTGACCATTTCTCCAAGGATATATTAAGGATTTATGGTAACTTTGCTTCCCGCCCTTCTTCCTCCCCTCATCTTTTCATCAGATTTTACTTGCCAGCATGTATGATCGCACGTCAGCTGCCGTTGATCAACCAACTCTGAGTGGGGTACTACAGGACTACCCCCTCCACTATCCCAGTGCTGAGCTTTTCCCTGAGATGGCAGGGCTGGCACAACGCTCCCAGGTAGCTCCCGTGGACCGCTTCGAACTGACACCAAATCATCCACGGCCTCAAAATCTATACCCCTCAAGCAACCACCTCTGGGAGACATACCACATACCATTCCCTGGTTCATCAGACACTCGCACTGGTGTTTGGGCAACTCCTGATCCTATTCACATGCAGAACGCCATTGGCCAATTGCCCGTCCTGGATATGAGCCAATACGGTGAGATCCCTACAGCAAACGAACCCGCAGTTCTACAGCGGAGGGGGATGTATAAGGACGGTCCGCCTATAACGGAATACTACCTCACAACGATGGCGCCGACCACGCATCAGATCGACCTGCCAGAGGCTGATGTTACCTGTCGGAAAACCGACTCCTCACTTCCCTCTTCCACCCCGCACTCCAGCCAGATCTTACCGACGGTGCTCGATACACCTCTAAAAAACACTTCAGAATGCCCGTTGCAAGTGAGCGCGTTGATTTTATTCAAGACAGGCGGACACTCACAATGCTATAGGCTGTGAGTCAAAGTCCCTCTCAGGAGTGTTGCAGACTGTGGACGGAAATTCCAAAAAATGCTATTGTCATCACTGGATCAGATAGATTTGTGCCACAGAAGTTGTACAGGCCCTTGACGGAGGCAGACAGGGACCGGTACCTTGAGCGAGTCTTTCTCTCACCACCGATCGTTTTCATGACAAAGGAGCCGCTCGAGTGGGGCATTCCACTTGGGGACGTCCGTGATAGGAAGACGCATCGCCTCGTGGACAAGGATGTCCCTGTCTTGCAGGATTGTGGACCATCAGTATCCGTCAGGATAAACGTGGGTGGATGCCGAGCAACTGTTTGGTGTGTCGTAGCTCACGACCATCACTTAACAGTGGCCTGGATATCCCCTTTTCAGACGCCGGATCTCTTCGCGGAATTGGCGTAAAACAAAGGGTCCGATTACGAAAGAGAAGCTAGCACGAAGCTTGGCGAAAACTACGGGCCAATTCATCGAGGTATGTCAATCGGCCCACAGAGACGTGGGAAAGGTCTAATGTTTTGTAGGAGATGTCGCGAAAACCATTGGAGGTCGACGCTGAGAGGATTTGGAGAGTGGGAATCGAGCATATCAGGTTGGAAGACTTGGTACTGGTTAGCCTTCACCACGTCAGCAAAGGCAGCTGGCAACCACAATTTCGCTTGCGGCGCGATCTAGCACTGCGACCGCGCCTTGGTCCACAGACCGAGAGCCACCACTAATAATACTCTTCCGAGCCTACGAAGAGCGAAGCTGAATTCGTGCTCGGACGACTCGCCAAATGTTACTGGACTCCCATCATTGCTGGCTGATAATTATATTTCTCCTGTGTAGCGCGACCTTTATGTACATGATAAAACTGAGATGAGCCCACCATCCAAATGTTCATCACAATTGACAGTGGCAGGATGATCCAGTTCGCTTGTCCGCTCGTCTTTCAGTGTTTCCCGCCGTTGGCCACGGCGGGTTTTCAATCTGCTGCGGGAGATTATCCTGCCCGACCACCAACAGGCTGAGCCTTCAGGTTATTCCACCGCACTGTCTCTGACCTTGGAATCGGCAGTGAACTCCGCATTGAAATTCAAGTCGTGTCGGCCGAACTCTGTCAGTGCCATAAAGCTGGACTAATACAATGAGCCTCAGGCAGTGTGGTCAGAAGACGGTGTATTGCCAGTATCTTATTCGACAGGGAGGTGCTTCACGACCATGTTTGATACAACGGACGGCGGTAGCCATTTGAAAGAGAACAAGGACCTCGTCCTAACGCGAGCCATGTGCCTGTGAACGTCTTATTCTTGTTGTCCATACCCTTCTGGATATAACGGGCCATTCGCTTCAACCCAGTGGGTGCATTGTCCTCTTGTCAATGGGCGCCCTTGCCATAAAATACGCGTTCTGGGCGGGCAAGGCTACCACCATCCCCTCGCAGATCCCTTACTGCTTCTTTGCTCCGGCTCATATACCCTGCTGTATCAATTATCTGCACCACTCATCTTCCAGCTACCATGAACCACAGCACCGTCGCCATCGCCGTCGTTCAACGCCAGGTGATGGTCATCCAAGGTGAGGCATGACACACGCTTCCGATGAAGGCCTCGCATTGTTTCCTGATCACTGCCTCTTTCAAGCTGCGCGCTCCCACAATCGCTGTGATCCCTGGCTGGACGTGTATACCTACTCCCCGTTTGGCGAACGCCTCTTCCTGGCGTCGCCAGTTCCGCAGGCACGCATCGCGTCGTCTGACCTGCTGGCCGTCTTTCCCTTTCGTGCACCTACTTCAGACACGATCGAACTTCCCGCGCAAGCCTATCGGCAGTATCTCGAACTGAGTGCACGACACCAGTTGAAACACGAGAGCATGTGGCGTCGTTGGCAAGCCAGGCTGCACTAAGCGGCGAGGCTTCCCATCTGGACGGTTGCGGGTGTGGATAGAATGTTGGTCGGGGTTATTTTCTCCGAAAGTAACGCGACTTTCTTTGCGACTTTCTTTTAAGTTATACTCCATGTCCCACATATGCCAAGGATATGGATACCCACTGTAGCGCTAGGTTTTATCTTCTTACCTGTATCTTTGCTCGCGTTCTGTATTAAATAGTTCCCCTCTGCTGGCCGCTGCCAAGCGCAATTTCGAATGCGGTAATACATGTCGCACTGACGCGTGCCACAACGGCCGGGATATACAGGACAGCAAGATTGAATCACAGATGAGAAGGAAACACCGGATAATAAAATAAGTTACTCGTCATGCAGCTGGTGTAGCAGTCGGGTCCCTGAAGACCTAAAAGGATACAGGTCAACCTCCGACACGTAGCGTGGACTAGGAAAGCATACCTTCAAGCTCCATATATCCGCAACCCTATCCACTCCCTGCGAATCCGACAATCCCTCGCCGCCATCGTCGTCATCTTCAGGGGCACTGCTCGATGCCCCTTGTAGCTTCAACCCTTGTTCGTTTGCTAGATGTAGCAAGCAAATGAAGCAGAAGCTTGTACTAATATCTTCCATCTTGTCTTTCGGATAGGACCTCTGGAGGCCCGATATCACTCGACTGAACTGTCGTCCCTCCGAAGGATCCGCCGTGGATTGATCATCGGTGTCCTGTAAAGGGTCAAAGATCGGATCGCATACCATGGCAGAAGACTGTTACCATCTCTTCGTCCTGCTCTCCTGTCTGAGCTATTTTGATATCTAGCCCTTTCCAGATATTTTCCTTCAGTTTCCGGACATCCACGCGTTTTGCGCGCTTAGCAAAGTTGACAGATTCAGGCTGGACACGACGAGTCTTGCCTTGCGTTGCCGCCAAGAGGTCCTGTTCTCCAGCGTCTTCTGGTGCGACTCCATCACCGTATCCATCACCGTCATACAGGTCGTCGAATGCTGGACCATCGTCGTCGTCGTTGAAAAACTGGGTATTGAACGGCATTGGTGCGTCATCGCCTAGAGGTCCGAATTAGGACCATGATTGGGTGGATAGTGTTGACGCTTACTCTCATCACCTTCCTCCTGAGCCAGACGGCCTGCCGCTTGGCCGGCAGCGGCTTGCGCCCAGAAATTCTCATCCACCTCGCCATCACCGGCCTCATTAAAGCGGACTTTCTGCCCTCGCATTTTCAACTTCGAAAACACGAGCGGAAGTGAGTATTCGCAAACGATGAAGAGTCGGTATACCTACAGAGAACTTAGGCTTCAGGAATAGCGTCACGAGTTGTCTGCTGGAGAAGTGCATGTCGTCTGGGAGCGTGTGGGTATCACGTTTCTCTTCCTTGGCTTTCTTGCCCCGCCCGCCTTTTCTAGTAGTCGACTTAACTGATCCGTAGTTTGGCAGGGTGATGCCGACCCCACGCGTTACAGTCGCAAAAAGCTCGTTCGACAACGTCTTGATATCCTTTTCAGATGGTGTCAGAAAATCAATCCTAAAGGCCTCTTTCTTTTCTCGCCGTGGCTTGGAAGCCACCGCCTCGGATGGATCCGCTGCAAACAAGTGCGTTAGCCATGTGGAATGATGTCCGCTATAGCTTACGCTTTCGTATGATCTTGCGCAATTTCCAGTGTTCGGGGCCAGCCCAGTTCTTCATGATGTTTTGGTCAAAGTACCCCATAATGCCATTTTCGCCATCGGCATCCGTCATGGCCATGATAAGGTCTCGCTCGGTTGGTACCCGACGCGGATCAAATGGCACAAACGCGCCAGGTCGTAAATTCTGACCTTGTTGGCCGTCAGCATCAGGGGAGCCATCATGTCCACTTCCATAGTCGTCGCCACCAAATGCGCCACCCCCTGCATAGTCATCATCCACGGCTTGGTCTCCCTGGAAAAAGTCTTCAGTTTGAGGAAACCCGCCATCAGCATCCATAGCATTGTTGCTGCCAAGTCCATCGAATCCTGCATCGTTCCCGTCATCGTCTTCCTCTACAGGATGCGTATCATCTTGATAGAGTGTAGTGTCATTGAACGCAATATTATCATGGGTAAAAGAGAATTCGGCCAAGGAGTGTGCGATGGCCGTGTCATCCAGGATCTCCAGGTCAGGAAAAAAATGACCTATCATCTATATTTTAGCGGGACGCCTGTAAAGGATCCACATGAACCACTAACTTCTCAAGTGACTTAGATCGACGTCTTCTTCAGGTTCAAGTATTGGCTCCTCTTCGTCTACAACCTTGGCCATGGAGTCACTCGCATCAAAAACAATGCGCAGACCACCATCAATCCCGACGCCTATTCCAAGGTGATTCATAAGAAGCCCGTGTGCACCACCCTCATCAAAGTCAGCACAGGTCTTTTTGAACAGAGGATCGACGTGAAATTCAAGGTCCAGTTTTTTGCTCTGAAGTTGACTGGCATCCTTGGCAAGGGTCGAGTCGGGTCGGTGAGCTTTCTTCTTCCTCCTCGGCTGGGAAGCATCTTGGCCATCAGGATTGTCGGAGGTGGGTTCATCCTCTTCTTCGCCTGCTGCTATATTCTCGTTGGCAAGGTTGCTGAGCAGCTTTCCGGTCTCGGTCCCAACGCTATCGACGCGACTCGTCCAGATCTTCACACAGCCGTCAAGGGTGCACGAAGCACGCTGGAAATTGATTGTATTGTCTGTGTTGTTTCGGAGGAGGGACATATCATGGAAGTAATCGATGAGAGCAAAATTCCATGAGTTTGCCGCGTTTATTTTCTAGGCCAGGGTGAGCGCGCAAGCCGAATTGACGAGAGTTACACACATTGTCTGTAGCCATCTTCATCCACTCCTCGAAATTCGAGCTCATGACATCCATCGGCACGTTTATGACAGGGGGTGGGAGTGCAGAATCAAGCTGCTGTTGCTGTTTTTGCTTTGCGTGTGGGGCTCGCGAGCTCTCCCCGGTGTCTACCCTGTCGCCAGAGGAAAAACCTGCTTCCGCGCTCTCGATAACAGCCAACTTTGTACTCTTTCGCCTCCGCCGTTTCTCTGCTGCGTCGTCGTTGATATTCACTGTTCTCAACGGGGCGCGTCCCGGATCCGAAGAGAAGCTGGCATCTGGATCGATACGTTTCTTGCTGCCCTGGCGATTGGTTGGTCTTGGAGTATCAGGCTCTGTGTCGTCACTGTCGCGTTCGGCGATGCGTGCGTGTTTTGACGGAGCCATTTCCTTCCCGTCGCCGTCTTCAACAAAGAGATTGCATTACAAGCGCACGTGACTCACGCGCAACGCGTCAGGTCACAGGTCACTTCACCGGGCCGGAAATCCCCGCCCATACTCTAGCGTCCGCCTAGTAGTCTCAACCGAGCCTCTGCTGCTCGAGCTCTCCGCTCTCGTTCCACCTTTGCCCTCATTTCTGGTGTCAACCCGGCAATTCCATCCGTAGAGCCCGACAAACCTCCCAGTTTCTGCGCACCACTTGCGGGTTCCTTCTTCACCGTTGGGATCTCTTCGACTGCGACTACTTCCGACGCCTTCTCCCGCTCCCGTTCTCGTGCTTCCCTCTCCCGCATCTTCTCTCTCAAGCCTTTTTTTCTCTGCTTTTTCTTGTCGTCTCTTTCCTCTTCTTTCTCCTTGCTCAGCGCACTTGGCACATGCGCAACGCCGAACCAATCCCACCAATCAGGGTAGTCTGCTGCACACCGCCGAAACACGTCACGTACCGCTCGGGATCGTGCCAAGTCGTATGCCGTGCGCCGAGACCCAACAGGAGGTGCCTCCACATCAGATGCATCCGACTCGACGCCACCTTCCTTGGTCCACACGAACGAAACAGGGGTCGTTGGATCCGCGTGTAAATCAACCAGCAACCATTGCACGACTGCCTCCTGTCCTGATTGTGCCGCAACCTGTAGCAATGACGCCCTTCGGTCACCTGTCCATTCTGGAATTGTCGCATTAACATCACCAATTTCTTCGCTTTCACGTTCCCAAAATCCTTTCAGGGCCTCCAGACGACCTTTGGAAACCATCTCAAGCAGTCGAGCCCATTTTTCGCGATACAACTCCTCTTCTTTCGTCAGACGTATAGGCTTGGGTTTCTCCAAATTCCCTGAGGTGGGTTGCATTAGATGAGGCTTTGGCTTCGGAAGCGAGGCCAAATAGGCCGCATCCTGGGCGCGGAGGGCTTCCTCTGTGAGGTGAGAGACTTTGGCTTGCACTAGTTCTTGAAGGCATCGTGCAAGCTCTGTTTGAGTCTGAATTGTGCGTCATGAATTGATGATTTCCATGACAGAAGGCAAGGGCATACGGGTCGACGTGTCGGGAATGGGAAGGTCCGTAGTCTATCGTCCCCTTTGCCAATTACGCATCCTTCATAGTCGAGGAAAATACGTCGATTGGACACGCTTGCTCGAATAAATATACGTTCGCATTCGTGGATATCGTCCGCCCAGTCTCGAAGCAGATTACGGATGTCCTATCAATGTTCGACACAACAAAGCTAGTGAGATTTAGTAATTTTACTCACTTCACGAAGCGCCTGTTCTCCATATCGACGCAGCATTGCGCCGGCACTAATCGCAGCTCCTTTTGCGTTGTCGTTAACTGATTGTGACCCTCCCTGCTTCCTACGAGCTTGGTTTCTGATGAGAACACACTAATGTCAAGGAAGCACGGCTTACTCGTATAGCGATGGAACGTCTTGTGTTTCAGGACTTCAGTCATTGGCTTTGGCTTTGGCGGTTTTCTCTTTCTTGTCTGTACGGCCTCATCTTCCTCATCGGCAACACGTCCCACTCTGACGACGGCTCCAGCAAAATGACCACCGGCAACCATAAACATGCCCCATTTCCTCCCGTCGTCAACGACAGCTTGCATTTCTTTCAGTTCTGATAAGTACGCGGATGGAGGGGTATCGAGGGGAAACAGTGCTCTGTAGACCCCGATCTGTGTTGACGGTGGAGAGTGAAGCCAGATAACAGCTGTCAATGGTACTCTGAAAACGCTGTCCTCGGTATGGTCAGATAGGGATGTATGATTCATCTTGTCAAGGAGTGCATTGACAGCATCTGATTCATTCGAGGACTCATCGTCAGAGGAAGCGGAACCCGAGAGAGAATCTGCGAGACCTGCGTTTTATCAGCAGAGGGACAGTCTTCAGGTCAAAGAGACGCATACCGCCGACGAGCTCAGCGAATGCGGCCTCGGTGACAGGGCTTCTGCCAGCAAGACGTATCTTGACGTTGTAGCGGTGCCAATCTGTGCGAAAGTGCGCACGCTGTTCGTCCACGCTCGTAAAGGTAGCCCCAAGGCAGATGTTGCAGCCTGTGCCATGTGTTGCTACCTTTGGCGGAGGAGGGGAAGGATCACGGGGAGGGGGAGGGGGTTGTGCGAGGAGGGACCTAGGTGTGAGGGTGTCGATCAGCTGGGGTGGCAAAGAGAAAACGCTGTATCTGTCGCCCATCTCTGCGAGTCCGAATGTCAGTGCAAGTGCAGGTGCCAGAGCTCAGCAGTAAATCATGACTAGTACCATATGTCCGCTACACCGCCACATCTAATCGAATCACATCGACTCGTTTCTCGGGCCCGTTCAGTTGTATTCAACCACCAACATGGTCGCTTCAGAATTTACCGATCGCCCTGTCAACAAGTTGGTTCTGTTCGACGTCGATGATACCTTGACTCGTCCCAGGTATGGCTGCCCTTGCGCACGAGCCTCTCGTCAACGATCCCTTGCAGACAGAAGGTGACCCTAGAGACGGTCAAGTTCCTCGGCGAGCTCAAGCAGAGAGTTGCCATCGGGTTCGTCGGAGGCTCTGACTTTGGAAAAATTAGCGAACAACTCTCCCTGGACGGCAGGAACGGTTCGTCCAAATCTTTCAATACGCGACTTCGGAACCATCGCCCGATGCTGACATCCTACAAGTCCTCGAGGACTTCGACTTTGGGTTCGCAGAAAACGGTCTGACCGCCTTTCGTCTCGGGAAGCCCCTGGCAACACAATCTTTCATCAACTTCGTTGGGGAGGAAAAGTACAAGAAGCTCGTCAATTTTATACTTCGCTACTTGTCAGAAATCGACATTCCAATCAAGCGGTGCGCAATAAGATCTCTGATCTGTTGTTTCATTTCACCTTGGCCTTTTCAGGGGTACATTTGTCGAATTTCGCAACGGAATGATAAACGTCAGTCCGATCGGCAGAAATGCAACGTATGTCCAATCAGGCTTCCGTGTGTCCTTCCCTTGAGTGATCCGTTCAAATAGCAAACAAGAACGTGACGCATTCGAGGAATACGACAAAGTAGGTTGGGCTGTGCGTGTCACGACGACAAGGCTGACATGTATGGTCAGGAACACCAGATCCGTGCTACATTCATCGAAGCACTTCGCGAGCTATGTCGCCCAGAGCAACTCGACCTCAATCTGACGTTTTCCATTGGGGGTCAAATTTCCTTTCTTGTTCTCCCTAACGGGTGGGACAAGCGTTACTGTCTACAATTCGTAGAAACCGAGGGATTCGAAGAGATCCACTTCTTTGGAGACAAGACTCATGTGGTGAGCTCTCAAGTTGATACATCAGCATCAGTCGTTGCACCGTTGACCCACGTCGACAGGGCGGGAATGATTATGAGATCTACAAGGATTCGAGGACTGTTGGACACAGTGTCAAGTCGCCTGCAGATACCATTAGGCAGTGTACGGAGCTGTTTCTCCACTAGGACATACTAGAGCAAACATCATGTATAGAACAGGGGCTATCCGAGAATGGAAACACTGCAAACACGACCACACGCGTCACCACGACGCTACACTGCGCTCCAGGACGCGTCCTGCCAGCCTTGCTCAGTGCTTCACGCAACATTCCAACATTTTGTCATGCCGACCACAAAGGTCAACGGTAGCTCTAGGTAAACAGCTTGCCTACTCCACTTAGAACCAGCATGCTCATGTGCGTGTTACATAGACTTGAGGCAGAGATCGCGGCCGGGCCTGTAGCGAAGCGAAGAAAGTTGACGCCCTCTGGCTCACAGAAAACACAGAATTCGTCGTTTGCTGACGTGCTAGAGCAGCTCAGTCAAAATGTTTCCGGCGGTTCATGTCTGTCTCCAAAGGTCATCCCCGTACCCTTTCTCACATGACTTGTATATGCCTTAGCATCTGAGGGTGGCGCTGATTCCTGGTCCCGCCCAAAGCTCAAGCCAATAAGCGAGAAAACGGACACCATTAGTGCGTCCTCTCTTATTGGCACCTTCCCTCCGAACCCAACTCGTACCAGTCTTCCAGCAGGTGGATATCGAAAATGCAACAGATCCCAACACTGGATATACCATGTTGCGCATGTTTGGCGTCACTGAGGTCTTTTGTTTTGCCTCGTTTTCGAAGCTTCTACTTACTATGAAATGCTCAGGCTGGAAACAGCGTGCTTGCTAATGTCACCCGCTTCATGCCTTATTTCTATGTTACCCTTCCTCGTGGCTTCGATCATGCGGATTTGGATGCCTTCATCGATGCCCTGAATGTGAGCTTGCAATTGTTTCAATTTGGTACATCGTAACATCCAGCACGATATGTCAAATTAGAAGAGCGCAGGGGGCGAGTACGTGCTCAACATCGAAATTGTGGATAATCGCACAATCTGGGGTTACCGCGGTGACGACTGGTCCTCGTTCATGAAGCTTACAATAACAGACCCAAAATCCCTTCCTAAAGTTCGAGATAAGTCAAGTTCACATGATGGATCTTTTTTGTACTGACTTCTCGCCACGCGTGTTCGAACGGGGTGAAATTTCTTTCCGAGATTTCTTTGCCCTTGGTCAACCTTATTCCACCTTTGAGAGCAACATTCCGTATATTCTCCGATTTATGATAGATACCAAGGTTGGTCCTCGCTATTATGCGAGGCACTGGCTCCGTGACGATTGCCCATTGATAGGTGGTGGGGATGAATTGGATCGAAATACCGGCAGGAAAGTATAAGCTTGTGTCTGAGGAAGCAAAGCGATCCACGTGCCAAATTGAACTCAACATGAGGTATAGGTTTATGTGATAGATGTTGGCTGCTGTTAAAGCCATTCGTAGGTGGGACTCGTTCATTTCGCACTCTCCTGAGGGAAACTGGCAGAAGATTGCACCCTTGCGCATACTCAGCTTTGATATCGAGTGTGCTGGACGAAAAGGCATATTTCCGGAGGCCGACCTCGATCCTGTCATCCAAATTGCGAATATGGTAACTCGCCAAGGTAGTATTCTCTTCACTTCTGCTGGAGGACCGTGTTCAAAATGTGTGCAACAGGCGAGATGCAACCCTTCATCCGAAATGTGTTCACGCTGAATACCTGTTCACATATTGTTGGCTCCCAAGTACTCTCCTTCGATGACGAGGCAGCCCTCCTTCATGCTTGGCGTGACTTCATCGAACAGGTAGATCCCGACGTGGTCATTGGATACAATGTTTCGAATTTCGATTGGCCATACCTCATTGACAGGGCAAAGCACCTGAAGGCTACCAAGTTTTCCCACCTCGGGAGACTAAAAGGTGCGCTTGCATTTTATGCCACCGCTTTCGAATAACACCGTGCTTGCGAAGGGGTGAAGGCGCAAGTAAAAGATACCCACTTCTCTTCGAAAGCTTACGGTCAACGTGATTCAAAGGAGACGGTCCTCGATGGTCGATTGCAACTTGACGTACTCCAGTTCATGCAGCGTGAACACAAACTACGCAGTTATACACTCAATTCTGTCTGTGCCCAGTTCCTAGGCGAGCAAAAAGAAGATGTCCATCATTCAGTGATCACGGAACTGCAGAACGGTGGACCCGAGTCCAGGAGGCGGTTAGCTGTATATTGCTTGAAGGTCATGCGTTGTGCGCTGCACATGAACCTTTTCTAACCCACTTCTTGCTTAGGATGCATACCTCCCGCAACGACTGCTCGACAAACTCATGTGTTTTGTAAACTATATCGAGATGGCGCGCGTTACAGGTGTTCCGTTCGACTATTTACTTTCACGCGGCCAATCTATTAAAGTTCTTTCCCAACTCTTTCGCAAAGCGAACGAGGAAGGGTATCTCGTGCCCGCAATGAAGGGTGAAGGTAAGCCCTTAGTGACTGCAGGGTCCAATTGCGCTTGTCTAACTGTGAGCTTACAGGCACCGATGACCAGTATGAAGGTGCGACTGTTATCGAGCCGAGAAAGGGCTACTACGATGTGCCGATTGCGACCCTCGACTTCAGTTCCCTGTATCCCTCTATCATGATGGCTCATAATTTGTGCTACACGACGCTATTGGATAAATCAACCATCGACCAGCTGGGACTTGTTAAGGATGTAGATTACATTCAAACACCCAATAATGGTACACCATACAGCTAGGCGTTTTCCTCTTCGTTCTAATTCTTCCCAATCATAGACTTTTTCGTCACCAAGACGAGACGAAAGGGACTGCTGCCAACTGTGCTGGAGGACCTCATCTCCGCAAGAAAACGCGCGAAAGCTGATCTCAAGAAAGAGACTGATCCCTTCAGAAGAGCAGTATTGGATGGTCGTCAGCTGGCTCTTAAGGTACGCTTGGCTCGTGAGATCGATCTAATGACGCTGATATTGATCCAGATAAGCGCCAATTCTGTATATGGGTTTACTGGCGCGACGATTGGGAAGCTACCGTGTCTTGCCATCTCGTCTAGCGTGACTGCTTACGGTCGCCAAATGATCGAGAAAACCAAGCAGGTCGGTTCTCTATCGCTTGCCCCTGCCAACTCTCAATCATTTGTGTATGCTAGGAAGTAGAAGCCGAATTCTCTCTATCGAATGGTCACAGCTATAACGCCGAAGTGATTTATGGCGACACGGATTCTGTCATGGTCAAGTTTGGTCCCCCGGAGCTCAAAACTGTCATGGAGCTTGGTGAGTCCCTTGTTGTAACCTCGATACCATTTTGTTCAGTCGGCGGGCGGTGATGTAGGAGCACAAGCAGCAGCCTTCGTCACGGCCAAGTTCATCAAGCCTATTAATCTCGAGTTTGAAAAGGTCTACTTCCCTTACTTGCTCATCAGCAAAAAGCGGTACGCAGGGTTGTACTGGACGAAAACAGAGAAATATGACAAAATGGATGCAAAAGGAATTGAGGTGCATGTTCTTCCTCAAACATCTATCTACCGGTCTCCTGATGATCTCGACCAGACCGTTCGGAGAGACAACTGTCGACTTGTTTCAACAGTGATCGAGACATGTCTACACAAGATGCTCATTGAACGAGATGTCAAGGGGGCAGAGGAGTACGACGTGGCACTTGGCGCCACTCGCTGAAGCTGATTATAAATTTAGCTACACGAAACGGATGATTTCCGATCTGCTACAGAACAAGATTGACATGTCTCAACTCGTAATCACCAAGGCGCTTGCCAAGGTAGACTATGCAGCAAAGCAGGCCCACGTAGAACTCGCAGAACGAATGCGTCAACGTGATGCCGGTTCTGCCCCTGCTCTCGGCGATCGCGTTGCATATGTTATTGTCAAGGGCATCAAAGGTATATTTCCAATATTCCTCACCATATTCTAAATTCACGAGCTTCTCCATGTCTGTAGGTGCCGCTGCTTATGAAAAGTCTGAAGACCCACTTTACGTGCTCGAGAACAGTATCCCCATCGACACCAGGTACTACCTTGAGAATCAACTCTCGAAACCTCTCATGAGGATCTTTGAACCAATCCTCGGTGAGAAGGCAAACTCCCTGTGTACGCATCAGGTTCTTGTATTGTATTTGCAGCACCTAACAGATCCTAGTGTCTGGCGATCACACCCGTTCGATTGCGATTGCAACTCCCACTGTTGGAGGACTCATGAAGTTCGCTGTCAAAACGGCCACTTGCCTCGGATGCAAGACAGCTCTACGGCCAAATAATAGTATATCCAGTCAGTACATTTCTCCATCCTGCATTTTCCACGTCTCACAAGCAAGTTAAGATGGTGCCGTTTGCAATAATTGTCGACCAAGAATTCATGAGCTTTATGAAAAACAAGTATACACCACCTCACGGATGCAGGTCCGGTTCTCAAGACTATGGACCCAATGCCAGCGATGTCAAGGATCGTTACACCAGGTACTGACTCTGTTCTTGAATCTTTCCGCCACGTTGACCTCCATTATGCTCAAGGATGTTTTGTGTACGAGCAAAGATTGTCCCATCTTTTACATGAGGAAGAAAGCTCAAAAAGATGTCGAAGACGCGTCTACAGTCCTGGAACGATTTGATGAAGAGCTTTGGTGATGTTGCTGCGACGAATTATCCATGGCTTATGATTTGCCTGCACACGAGTGTTTTGTGATCCCGGTTTATGTTCATGTCATCTTTGCTTATCAACGACAGCGATGGGGGTTGATGCACGATGCACGTCAGTGTTGATTTTGCCTGACTTCCACCGTTGCACCTTGGCAGATGTGACTGACATCGTATGCATACTCTCCCAAACGGTAACTTCAGCAGTCACAACTGGTTCAGCACATTTGTCAAGTACCTTATGTTCACAAGGCTACAATATTTACAGTACTCTAGGGCTTTGCGAGCTTGAAGAAGAATCGATGCAAAAATGAGCAAAATAGTGTACCTTGTTTTGCAGCACTTTCCAGGCAGCGGCGGCGACAACGACCAATGCGCTCACGCCCGAACCTGACCTGAGTCGGCTCTCACGATCTCTCCGAGGTTCAACCGGTAGTCAATCCTAACGCCAACAGCTCACTGCCAGCCTTTCTGTATCTCGAGATAACCACCAGCATTATATGGTCAATACTTAAACCAGTATCATACCCACACCTGTCCCCAGCTAGTAGTAATGTATCCCAAGTTGCCACTGCATCATCTTCTAACCAACCTCAGTATGATGTAAGTGTGGAAATTTATTCATCACCATCACATCTTGACATTCAGAGCTACTGCTACCATAATCTCTAGTTACATGTTGTTAATAGACCATAGCACTTTAGTCCACTGGCAATGTCAAAACTGTTGATCTACAACACTGATTGAGTGCCAAGCTAAGTTTGATTTTGAGTTATGTGATCATCTATGACCATTTGTGATCTTTATGTGACTATGTTGGGACTGGTCTCTCCTGAACTCTTGAGTGGTCAGAGCTAGGAGTTGTTGGAGAAATTACAAGAGTTGGAAACAGAACAAGCAGATGCCAAAGGGAGAGTGTAGTTGACCAGAGATGTGGAGCACAGGAGTGGGTCTTGTCACAGGACTTATGTATCATGCCCTGTCTAAATTCTATGATCATAGAATTCCATAGGTTATTAGACATACCAAGTTACATGAGTAGACTATAATTTTTAGCTTTGTTTTCTAAACATAACAATATTGTCATAATAAATTAGCACAACAACAACTCTCAACTTTGCATATTTCTACTTTAAGTGTATTTGCTTAAACTTGCTCATTTGTAATTCTAGATATAGTATAAAAGCGATATCTAGAAAAATGATATTTAAAATAACAAATCTATATAATCAAAAAGATATGATATATAATATCATATGATTTTCTTTTTCTTTTATATGTAATATAAGATATTTAATAGAGCAAATTAAAATATACCAATTTGTAATTATTTTGTGTTGTTTATATGTATATGTATTTGCTGATTCCAAATTCCATCAATAAAAATAAATCTTCAAGTCCTTCAACAATTATCTTGTTCCTTTGAATGTCTTCATTCAAATTTGATATGTCAAAGGTTGACTTATCAAAGCAAGGAATTGTCCATCTTGCACATTGTGCTATGCAGACAATTGACTGTGAGTGGGAGGGTTGTACCATCACACTTAATAGCTGGGAAACACTAGCAAAGGTGATTAACTTGATAACCATCTTTTCATTCTATTCTGTGGTTGCTGGCACCAGACTATGCTTTTGAAAAAAAAACACCACTTCCTCTTGGTGTCACCCAAAGTCCTGCAGATCTGCCTACATCTGATGAAGAGGTTAAGTCTGTCTACAAGATTGCTTTGTAGCTCATTGCATACATTCATTGTGCTTTATTCATTAATGTTAACCAACTTATGTACCCTGGTTTACAGCATCTCTTCCAACACTGTTCTCGTGTTGTGCAGCAGGTGAGTAGTCACTTGATAAATTTACCAGGCTCTTGGTGACCTTGTGCTGACAGGATGGAACTTTTCAATGCTCATATTCTCGTTGTTCTGGCCGTCTTCATAGCTCACTGGGAGCTCTCAAGACTCATGTTGAACTAAGCCATCTGTCGAGAGTGACATTACAATGTCCAGCCCGTGGTACGTGAAGTCGTGGTGTAACTGCGCCAATTCGGAGCTCAACTACACCCCAAGGTTGTGGAGAGGTGTTCGTCCGCGTGCAACAACTCCAAAGTCATTTCGAGCACACGCACCGCGAGCTCATCAATAAGCGTGTATCTGCAGAAGCTCTGGTGCCGTTTGCACTCCTCGCACCCCCGCACCAACTGCAACCACCGCCGCCATTCCCCAACCACGAAACTCGGACGGGATCATTACTTGCTCCCGTTTTATTACCTCCTGTCCATCGAGGGGATAGCCAAGTGCGGCGTATTTCGCGCAAGTGGAGTCGGTTGATCGCGCAGGATGATGGAAGCGATGTCGAACCCATCCCATTCGATGATCTCCTCTCCTCACGACCACGCGATATTTCTAATCCCGAGGTCGTAGATATCAAAGTACAGAGAAAGGCGCCGCTGGCCAAGCAGCAGTTCTTATCCCGGCCTCAACCAGCGATTCATCCACGCGTACGGCATCACCCGCCTCCGCAGAGCATCCTGTATCCCAGGTTTGTCCGCATGGTTGACGAGTTGGTCGCAGCTGGAACTCTTGCGGGACACGAGGATGGAATGTAGTGGCCTTGAAGTTGTCTTGACGCAATGATACTATCATGGTGACACCTTGTATATCCAGTTCACTGCCGCACCTGCCTGTACAGACTTCAAAGCCAACTGTCTTCGATGATGCTTGCCTGCGCTTGCAAGTCAGAGCATCGAACTCGAATGAAAAGTACATGTGATATTGGTGCGTAATGGGATTGGCGCTGCCTGACGTCGCGCCAGGACGGACCTACAACATAAACCTCATATAAACTATCACAAACGTGCTCCCAGACGTATTTCGTGCTTCTTTTATGCAGCCTTACCCTCGGCAAAAGTAAGCAAGTCCGAGTCACCCTCATCAGTGACAGTCATAACACTGGCAACTGATTAGATGGATACAAATGGCGTGGATTATGTGGCTGACATACCCGACACGGAACAATTTACCAGCGGCGGTGCCAAGAGCAACATTGGTACCAGCAAAGTGGTGAACGGTTGTCTTGGACAACATGGCATAGTACTCAATCTCCGACTTGCGGAGGGGTGGGCAGTTTCCGGCAATCAGTACGAGTTTGGCTATCAAAGAGGACGGCCGTCAGCACAAGGGACCTTCTCAGCCTCACGCTCCAGTCCCCTTGGGTTTATCACGCGAAGGGACTCACCTTTGCCGCTGCGCATCTGCTTCAACGCCGACTTGTACCCCAACGTGTACTTGCCCGATTTCACGACAAGAGCGAGGCGAGACGCGATGGACTCGGTCGACTTGGTGGCTTTGGATTTCTTGGTGGGCGCCATCGAATGAATGTCACTTGCGCCGTGGAGTGCAGGTGTTTTGGCAATGGCTCGGTGAGGTGCATAAAGTTCTATGCCGAAGCTTGCCGGCGAGCAACTGTACAGTTTTCGGACAATTTGCAAACTCCGCGTTAGGCAGATGACCCCTTGGAAGGGGGTCCGAGCCTTAAGATTACAGCAACGTAGGCGACATTTCAATGACAGCACGCGGACCCTTCTCGGCATAATCTGATTTTGAAACATAGTTTTTTCCTTGAGCATCGTTGAAAGAAATCTGGCGAGATCAACATCAATACGACGCAGAATGATGAGCTTCGCGCTGACCTTGGCAACAATGCTGGTCCCCAAGAATGCTGCTAGACCGTCTCCCTTCTCTCGGTATTCGGCAAAGTAATCGGGGACGCCAATGGTGCGGATAGACCGGGGTTGAACTTCATTATGTTGGTCTGGATTGCCAAGTATAAATGACGATAAGCGTGACTGCAGTGCAGTACCAATTCCTATCCGACGAGTATTCACTGCGGGCCATGCGCCAAAAACAGAGAACATACCCTTGACACGGCTTGCAAGGTCTCCCGTGACGAAAAGTCCTTGCCAAATGTGCTGTCGCTGGTTAACGTCAGTCTGGCTGACTGAAAATCCAACTGTATCTTGTAACGAGAACGGGCCTTCATCAGGTTCTATGCCATCTTTTCGACGGAGAGAGTAAAGAAGGGATGGATCAAAAAGTGGTTCGCAGAACCGGTGTCGCTCTTTTCCCAACGTTATCGAGCGGTCGCGGAACTGCAGCGTGATGAGGTCGAGAGCTTCAATTTCTTTCGCGCGTGCTTGCTCTGCGGCGGATGCCTTTGCAGTCGCCCTCTTTTTTGTTCCCGCTTCAATTACTGCCTTTTCTTTTCCTGCGACTAAGACTGCGGCAATATCAGTGACCCCTTCGTCCTCTAGCACTTCTGCAATTTGTCCGTCTGACGGAACGCGAACGTGGCCTTCGGTCCAGATATATTTGACAAGATCAAGGAGGAACGCTTGCACGGCTTCAGGGTTCCCAGGGGAGCCGAGGGGGGAGGCGGCCGCCATGACAGATTGGTTCGAACGCAAAAGACTGACAAGGTACTTTTCGCAGTCAGCTATGCCAAGGAAGGTTGAAGAACGCGCAGAATGCACGATAAACCCGTCAAATATAGGTGACACATCTGTTTTTTCGTATCCTATGTCGACGACGACACCACTCAGTTGCCCGGTTGCATATATTTGTGTCATAGGACGTTCAACGACCGCAAAGCTGGCTACGTTGAAGCGTTCAAAAAATACTTGGCATATCCGCTCTTGGGAACCACGAGAGAGACCTGGCACGATGGAAAGCATGACCGGAGACTCATTTTGAGTGCGTTTTATCTGAAACTTGCCAAAGATGACATGTTTCCTGCATGCTACAGTGAGAATACGCCCAGTATAGACGGACACACTAAGGTGCACACCAGATGGCTTCAGCCTGAGCCCAATCCCGAATATCGCCGTCTGCAAATGGCCATGATATAAGGATGTCGTGACCTGCTTCAAGCGCTTCGTCGAGTTGTGCACCGACTAGGTAGTCGTTCACCTTTGCGGTAGTGTTCGTGTGGAAGGGGAGCGAGGAAGGGCGTGTTGAAGACGCGGGCGGACGCCAGTCGCTGCCCTCTCCGGCTCCACTCGGCTGTCTTCCATTTGCAGTAGAGCTGGACGTAGGTTCTCCCGCAATCTGTCTCAGACCGACGCGTGCAGGCACTTCCTGGACGCGAACGCATGTCGGTGTTGACCAGCAACAAGTCAAGTGCGACGAACCACCGTTGGAACCTTCAAAAGTTCATGTATCCCGAGACCAGCCCTGACGACGGTCCTGCCTGTTTCTATGACGAGTATCGACGAGTCTCGGAAACTGCTCATGGCGAGTCGACAGTTGCTGCCAGCTATATTTGTACAGTGATTCAGACGCGTTAGTACGGCACCATCAACCATCCATATGGTCCGGTCATAAATAAACATTCGCTCCTACAACTTCTCTCTAGACCCGCCATGTCTGCCAACCAGCTCGCAAAATTGTACTCGCCGCTCGACATTCCAGAGTCTGGTAAGGAGCCCTTTACCGACTATTGTCGGTGGAGGCTACTCGTGAACGATGGGGGTCGTCATACTTGGCACTACCTCAAAACGGACGAAGAATGCACCAAGTGGCCTCAGAATTACATAGACAAGTACTGGACGGGACAACCCCTTGTAAGTATTTCTCTGCGTATGTGTGTGTGGTGAACCGGCGACGTTGTCAACAGAACCTTCCCCCTCTCCCGAAAGCGACAACTCCGCTCGAAGCGGCTCAGAATGGCTATACGTTTTACAAGCATCTTCAGTCGCACGATGGACACTGGGCCGGCGAGTATGGTGGACCAATGTTCCTATACCCTGGTCTCGTCATTGGTTCCTACGCTTCTGGCATGGGATTCAAAGAGGAAGAACGCCTCGAGATGATTCGTTACCTCATAAATCGGGCGCATCCCGAAGACGGAGGCTGGGGCTTGTAAGTATATGACCCAAATGTCTGACGAGCACCTTGTAACTCTTCTAGACACATCGAAGGACATTCGACCGTGTTCGGAACTGCGCTCAATTATGTTGCACTACGAATCCTCGGCATGGGTGTTGAACATCCAGTCGCCGTCAAGGCGAGGGCTACCCTTCACCGGCTAGGTGCCCCTCGCGTGCTGTGTTACCAACATCTCTTACTCATTGCAGTCATCCGGCAGGGGGAGCGACGGGTGTCCCGTCCTGGGGAAAGTTTTGGTTAGCGATTCTCAATGTCTACGATTGGGAAGGATTCAATCCCGTCCCTCCCGAGCTCTGGTAAGCTGAACCTTCCACTTTGTTGGCTCCTGCGTTGATTAGCGTAGGCTTTTTCCTGAGTGGGTCCCATTCCATCCTTACAGGTGGTGGATCCACACTCGTAGTGTCTACATACCCATGAGCTATCTCTATGGTATTCGATTCAAGATGGAAGAAAACGACTTGATCCGTTCCCTTCGCGAAGTATGCATCCATGATCCCCGTAGTGTGCTCATGTTCAGTACCTTCGTGTCCAGGAGTTATACACGACCGACTACTATCGCATATATTGGCCGGCACAACGTAACAATGTCGCAGCTGTCGATCTCTACTCACCTCACACTCTGATTCTCGATGCGATGAATGCCGTATTATCCATCTACGAGAGCTGTGCCATCCCTGCTCTTCGCAAGGCCGCGTTAGAACGCACCTACAAACTCATCGTGTATGAGGATGAAAATACGGAATACCAGACCCTTGGACCTGTCTCCAAGATGATGAACCAGCTGTGTCGCTTCGTCGTTGATGGCCCCGATTCAGAGGCATATCGCCAGCACGCCATCAAACGTGCCGATTTTATGTGGCTCGGCGCGGAAGGCATAATGATGTGTGGTACGAACGGTAGCCAGCTCTGGGATATTGGATTCATTGCACAGGCGCTCGTTGAGACGGGCCTCGCCAAAGAGTCAGAAAACAAGGAGAGCCTGCAACTGGCTTTGGGATGGTTAGATGATTGTCAAATTCAAGAGAATCCGAAGCATTACGAGTCTGCATATCGACATCGAACCAAAGGAGCATGGCCGTTCAGCACGAAAGAACAAGGCTATACTGTCAGCGACTGTACGGGGGAAGGTCTCAAATCAGTGTTATACCTCCAGAATCAGGTAGAGTGCGTATGCTTGATGGATAAAAGTGGCCCTCGCTCAGAGTACCCTCAGAGGAACGGAGAAGCTCATCTCGGATGACCGGCTCTTCGATGCTGTTGATACACTGCTCTCGTTGCAAAATAGCAACGGTGGTTATGCAAGTTATGAGCTTGTAAGGGGACCCAAGTGGTTGGAATGGCTCAATGCTGCGGAGGTCTTTGGTATGGCAGTCACGATAACGTCGTCGCAGTGACCCTGACCCACTAACAGGTGACATCATGACCGAGTTTTGCTACCCGGAATGCACGACCTCTGTGATAACGTCCTTGTCTATATTCAGGAAACATTATCCACACTACCGAACAGCAGAGATCGAGTAGGTGGTGCCAATCCGCTCAGCAGACGGCTTTCACGAACACTACCCAGGCGAACAATTACGGACGCAATTAAGTGGCTCCACCAAGTACAGAAACCGGACGGTGGTTGGGTGGGATCATGGGGAATCTGTTTCACTTATGCGACCCAATTTGCCTTGGAAAGTCTGGCACTTGGCGGAGAGTACTATGGAAACAGTCCCGCTGTCCGACGTGCTTGTAATTTTCTGCTTTCGAAACAGCGGGCGGACGGAGGTTGGGGGGAAAGCTACAAGGTCAGCACCCTTGTTCCGCCGATTTGAGGGATGTTGACTTTTACTTGCGTTCCACGTGCTCGGGTCACAGACTTGTGAACTCGGTCGCTGGGTTGAGCATGAAAATACCCAGGTCGTGCAGACATGTTGGGCAGCCATGGCTCTCATGTACGCCAAGTATCCCGATGTGAAACCTATTAAGATGGCAGTCAAGTTGGTCATGTCGCGACAGCTTCCGGTGAGAATCTGTTTCACAGCTGAACCGTGAAACGCTACGTGCTGACGGGTTGTCTCGCAGGACGGGTCGTGGCCGCAAGAGGCGATTGAGGGCGTGTTTAACAAGAACTGCATGATCTCGTATCCCAACTTCAAATTTTCGTTTACAATCTGGATGCTTGGGAGGGCCCATCGCTATTTGAAGGAGTTGGAGCAGGGTGGTAGATGATCTGTGTGCTCGCCATAGCTACGGCACTTGGTAGTAGATGGACAATGTTTACTTCCGGGCCACTTGGGTCCCCCTTATATGACCCTGCCTGTCCTCTGACCCGTCTTTCCCATCCGCCTCCATGGCCGCGATCGCTGCAGTCTCCCGGGTGGCCTTTCTCGCCTCCGATGTCCTTGTTCACGCCCTGCCCCCTGGCCCCGTGCTGTCGCCGTTCGTCGAGTCCTACGGCACCCTCTCAAACGCATCTTATCGCCAGCCCACCGTCCAATCCGTCCCTGCGGGCGGTGACCCTAGTGTGTCTATACTGCGAGTCGTCCCAGGCGCATCGCTAGCCTCCTTCACTTCCGCTATCACATCCCACATTGCTCTTCGTCTCGTACTTCTTGCTGCAGAGTTATCCTCCCTCCCGCTCGTTCTCCACCTTGCAGTCAAGGACGACCTCTCAGATGCTCTTCTGCTCCAATCCACATTCCCGTTCTCCCTGATTTCTTATACGCCACAGGACGCTCATGATAATGCCCTTCTCGCCTCTCGGCTTGCCCGGACGGAAAAGAAGGCAGTCGTACACATCTTTTATGATCTAACGGACGATCCGGTCATCGACATCCCCGAGGAAGCCGTACAACCATTCTTACTCTCCAAAAATATCACTCCCTTGCTGAATGGAACGACTAGCTCCGATAACACCGACAAGGATGGTCACAGTCCCAACGGTTTAGAATCGGATAAGCGCAACCGCGCACCAGAGCCAGTCACTGCTTTATACCAGCTTTATGAATCCGCTGCACTTTCCACGTCAACCCGTGTCCAACGTCGTTGCCCCCCTTTGACGATTTACGGTGACGAGCATCCAAATACCGTAATCTTCATTCTTGGGAACGTTTCCAATGTTTCGGCAATCGACGGCGTCTCGTTTGTTTCCGTTGGACTACTTGCTCCCCTTCCCCCCTCGCATATCTTGCAGGCTATTCCTCTCTCAGCTCCTCGTGTCCTCGTGCTTGAACAGATCCGCCGTTCGAACACCAAATGGACACCACTTTATCTCGACATCGTCGAGGCACTGCAGGAGCGGCAGGCGCACAGACAGACATCCGTTCAGAGTGTCTGGTTCACTGATGTTGAGCAGGTCAGCCAGTCTAATCTGCTTAACCTTGTTTACACCACGAACAACACTTCTCTCACAACTCCTTTGCAACTCCAAAACGACGTGCTCTCCTCGCTACGTGCTTCAGTCCCTCATGTACCGAAGCACGAGTCTTCGTACCACAAGATCTTGACTCATATCTTTGGTACAAGGTTAGAGATTTCAAATTCTCCTGAACTGGTCCCTTCCCAGGGAAACATAGCTACCAGTCCTGAGTATGCGCTCGGCCGGGTCAGAGGTCAGTTGGACCAGCGGACACTGCTCATCAACGCTGTTCAGAATTTGATGGAGGTCGGGGAAATCAGTGCGGAGTTGCACAAACTTCTCGCTCAGTGGTTACAAGCTAAAGACGATGGCTCGAAGAGCGGCACTGTTGGTGCTCAAGTAACTGCAGCGTTGGAATCTTCACAACTCTCCAATGTGCTCGTCGACCGCATCCTTGCACTAAAGGCACACTTCCCGTCAAAGTCTAGGTGGATACTTGGCTCAGACGCCTGGGCGTACGACCTTGGCTCGTCGGGGTTACATCATGCTGTGGCTTCTGGCCTCGATGTCAATATTCTCATCCTCGACACTCTACCCTATTCATCCAGAAACTCTGCCGACCCCCACCGTCGCAAACAAGATGTCGGCCTGTATGCCATGAATCATGGAGATGTCTACGTTGCTAGTGTCGCGGTGTACTCTTCATACGCGCAAGTCCTGCAGGCTGTGATGGAGGCTGACAGGCACAAAGGCCCGTCGGTTGTCCTTGCCTACCTTCCTTACCAGGGGGAGGATTCTCCGGCGCTTGAGCTGTTAAAGGAGACCAAACTTGCAGTTGATTCGGGTTACTGGCCCTTGTATCGCTGGGATCCTACCAAGGAGGCTAGAGGCGAAGAACCTTTCATTCTTGATTCTGATGCTGTTAAAAACGATTTGCAGCAATTCCTTGACCGGAAAAACCATCTCTCCCAACTTGTTCGTTCCAACCCTCAGCTAGCCACCGAACTTGTGACCAGCTTGGGGGAGAATCTCAAAGAGGCCCGCAGGCGGAAGGCCCTGCAGGCCTACGACGATTTACTTGCCACACTTGATGCACCACCCCTTCTCGTGCTGTACGCTTCAGATGGTGGCACAGCCGAAAAATATGCAAAAAAACTCGTCAACCGTGCAAAGGCGAGATGCCTTTCGGCCACCATCGGGACCTTTGACTCTGTGACCATCCAAAGCCTCGCACAGGAGGAATACGTTGTGTTCGTGACCTCTGTCGCTGGACAGGGTGAACCACCTCAAAATGGGCGCCAACTTTTCAAAGCCCTGAATGCTGCCGCACTTCGGAATGAAAAGCCTTTTTCAAAGCTACAATATGCTGTCTTTGGCCTCGGAGACAGTCACTATTGGCCTCGACCTGAAGACGCTCATTATTACAACAAACCAAGCAAGGATCTCGATGTGCGCCTGGAGCATCTTGGGGGCCAGCGCTTCGTTGATCTTGGCTTGGGAGACGACCAGGACCCTGACGGTCCTGAGACTGGTTACAAGGTCTGGGAACCCAAGATCTGGAAGGCGCTTGGAGTCGATAGCGTCCAGGTTACGGAGGTAGAACCCGAGCCAATCACAAACGAGCATATTAAGGCAGCGTCTGATTACCTTCGTGGTACCATCGCAGACGGCCTAGAGGACACGACCACTGGGGCGCTCGCTCCGTCCGACACTCAGCTTACCAAATTCCATGGGATCTACCAGCAGGATGACCGGGATATTCGTGACGAACGTCAGGCTCAGGAAGTCGAACCAGCCTACAGCTTCATGATCCGTGCGCGTACGCCAGGTGGCGTTTGTACGCCAAAACAATGGCTGCAGATGGACCAAATTGCCGACGAACATGGTAACGGGACGCTAAAGATAACTACGCGGTCTACCTTCCAGTTCCACGGTGTGATTAAACGCCACTTGAAACCCTCCATTCAGAAGATCAACCGAGTACTGATGGACACCTTGGCCGCATGTGGTGACGTGAATCGGTACGTTGTGTTACTTTATCGAATGGCGTGTGGTTCATGTCTTGCCAGTAATGTTATCTGCTCTGCCATTCCTTCTTTGTCAAAGCTTCACAACCGTGTTTATGAATTCTCTAAACTCGTCAGCAATCATTTGCTACCCAGAACGACCGCCTACCACGAAATTTGGCTCGATAAGAAGCTGGTAGCTGGTGAAGCCGTCAAGGACTTCGAGCCGTTGTACGGCGAGTTCTATCTGCCCCGCAAGGTGCGTACGCTGCCTTCGGCAATCGGTCAGTAATTGAGTCCCATCCAGTTCAAAATCGCCGTTGCCGTCCCTCCATACAACGATGTTGACGTCTTCGCCAATGACCTAGGGTTCATCGCAATTGTCGGTGGAGACGGTGAATTGCAGGGTTTCAACGTCTCGGTTGGCGGTGGTATGGGTGTGACTCATGGCAACAAGAAGACGTACCCACGCATCGGAGATGTCATTGGTTTCTGTACTGTGGAACAGGGACCACTCGTAGCAGAAAAGGTCATGTTGACCCAACGGGACAATGGGAATCGCGCCGAGTGAGTTGTCATGTTCCCGGTATATTTCGCTCACTGATTTGCATCCATAGCCGAAAGGTGAAGAAATTTGGTATCCATTTACATGATTGAAGTTGACCTTCAGCATAGAATGCTCGCTTGAAGTATACAATCGATCGCATGGGTCTCAACAAATTCAGGGAAGAAGTAGAGTCCCGGCTCGGTTTCGAACTCGCACCGGCTCGTCCTTACGCATTTGAAAGTAACATAGATCATTTCGGCTGGACAGTCGGTGAGGACGGCAGGCATCACGTCACGATCTTCATCGAGAACGGACGTGTCCAGGATGAACCCGGGCGAGAATTCAAGGCCGGTCTTCGTGAAATTGCCAAGATCCACAAGGGCACGTTCCGTCTGACTTCAAACCAGCATCTTGTTATTTCTGAAATTCCTCTCGAGGAGGTTCCGAAGATCAAGTTGTTGCTGGCCAAATACAAACTTGATAACCTCAACTATTCGGGGTTGCGACTCTCGGCATCGGCTTGCGTGGCATTCCCTACGTGCGGTGAGTATCTTCCATTACCTGTCACCTTTGCGTCGTTGACGACGTGCAGGTCTCGCCATGGCTGAATCCGAGCGGGTGAGTTCCTTCTATAGTTGATGGGCCTTCCTTCCTGACGTGTTCCACGTGGTAGTACCTGCCAGTACTCGTCGACAAGGTGGAAAAGCTCTGTGAAGAGAACGGTCTGCGTCACGACTCCATCGTCATGCGTATGACTGGTTGCCCCAACGGGTGTGCTAGACCCTACGTTGGTG